>JAVDBV010079909.1:0-10893 GCA_032619315.1 Piper longum | reverse complement strand
CTCAAATGCTCACTATCTGCATCATATTTATGCCTCCACCTCAACTCGTTTTCTTTGACCCGCATGTTATAATGAACATATACAAGATCATTGACTCTCTTCCTGGCAAGTCGATTTCTTATTTTGGTATGTACTTGGTCAAAAGTGCTCCAGTTACGTTCACAACCCGATGATGAAGAAGTTTGACTAAGTATTCTAATAGCTATCTTTTGCAGTTCGGGGCAACTTATACCATGTTGCTCCCACCATGATGCTACATTTGACAAATTGATTTACTTATAAGCTTGCTATAAAAATGAAATACGGAGAAATGTGGTATTTACCTGGGTGAAGGACTTTTCTATTGGTAATTGCAAGAGAATGTCGAAAATCTCCTTTTGCATATACAAAATCGGACAACTACAAAATATTAAAACAAATTTAGTAATCATATTTAGTTATACAAAACTTAAAAATAATAGTATCTTGACCTGCAAAGATGTCATAGATCGAGCTGCATCATTGACTTCCAAACGACAAATAACATCATTGAATGCACGATATACCTCGCTTGGCTACAAAATTAGTCCCAATCAAACATAAGCAATATGAAATTGTTAAAAAGATTATAAAGATGTGTAAGTTAAATAAGAACATACAATGGTAGAGTTGGGGCGATAACGGGTTTGAGGATTAAGCATATATGCTGCAGCATGAAGAGGATGACAAAATTGATTCGCCCATCTCTTGGTGATAATATCAACAAATAACTTATATCACTCTACTTTCATGTCGTGGACCTCTTTTATTTTTTGGATAGTCGTTTACATTGCATCATAAACGAATGACATCGAAGGTCTGTCATCACTATCCACCAATCTCAAAAATCTCACAAGTGGTTCAATTGTTTTATGCACAAATTCCATCTTCTTCCAAAAATGTACACTCAAGACAATCTCTTCAGCTGCGATTCCATCCTCTTCTTTTGCAAACTTCGATGATGAATACATTTCAGAAACAAACATCTTTTTTAGTGCCTGCTTGTGTTCTAGGAAGCTCGCAATCGTCAAAAAATGCGTAGCAAATCGAGTTGCGCCGGTCTTATCAATTCATGTCCATTTGTGAAATTATTCCTCATAAGAGCCAACAACCATGAGTGGTTGTATATAAGTTTGGTGAACTTCTGTGCATTCGTAATGCATGTCCCAACTTTCTTAATTTTTGCAAAGTCCTTCAACATCAAGTTAATACAATGGGCAGCACACGACGTCTAAAATAGATGTGGTCACTTATGTTCTAGCATCTTCCCGGCAGCTTTGTATGCTGAAGAGTTATCAGTAATGACCTGGACAACATTTTCCTCCCCAACTTCTTCTACTACTTTGTCCAGCAAACTAAACAAATAGGTAGCATCTTTTTTTTATCTAAAGCATCAACTGATCCAATGAAATACATTCCTCTCGGGCAGTAAACCAGAAAGTTGATTAAAGTTCTTCCAGATTGATTGGTCCACCCGTCAGACATAATGAAACAGCCTGTTACCTTCCAAGAAGCTTTTATATCCTCCAAGCTGGCATTTATGGAAGCCACTTCAGTAGTAAGAAGATTACCTGACAAAGCATATCTTCCCGGAGGTTTGATCCCTTGATTACCGAATTTACTTGCCACATCAATCATTTTCTGGAAGTAAGGCGAGTCCACAACATGGAAAGAAATGACACAGTGATAGAAGAATCGAGCAACGGCTGTGTGCAATTGCTCTTTCACCTTCTTTTCTAATGTCGTAGTAATTTTCATTTGACCTAAACCTGATGTGTTTTTCTTCGCACTTTCAACAATAGGTGTTTTCCTCTTACCTGTAGACTTAGAGCACCCACCACTTTGCTCCTGAACTTCCATCTCTTCCATATCTGTGTCATTCAAACCATATGACCCTATTTCTTCTCTAATCCTTTGTTTTTCTTTCTTGGCCTTCTCCACACCAGTGAAATAATCTCTCATCTTTTGTGCATCTGCTTCAGGAACTTTCTTACACGCAGCCACATTTCCTTTCACTCCAGCTAGATGTTGCTTGAATCGATATATCCCTCCACACATAGTTTTTCCGCAAATTTTACATACGACTTGTTTCTTAGATGCGTCAACTGGTGTGCAATATTCCCATCCAATATCCATCTTCCCTGTGACAACTCTGGTATGCACAACATAGCATTTGAAAAAAAAAAATTCATACAATTATTGGATAGCAACACGCAATTGTACATCAATTAGCATGGCATTAAACATTAATTAGCATTAAACATCAATTAAACATTTATTAAACATCAATTAACCCTAAATTAGCATCAATTGACATCTGAAATTTTAAAAAAAAATTAATCCAAATAAACACTAATCAGTAAAACTAAACATCAATTAACATGGCATTAAACATTAATTAGCATTAAACATCAATTAAACATTAATTAAACATCAATTAAATATCAATTAAACATCAATTAACCCTAAATTAGGGTCAATTGATGTCTGAAAGTTTAAAAAAAAATTCAATTCAATTAAATATTAATCAATCCAATTAAACATCAATTAGCATCAAATTAAATATTAATTAGCATTAAACATCAATTAACACTAAATTAGCATCAATTGATGTCTAAATTTTTTTTAAAAAAAATCATCCACTTAAACATTAATCAGTCTAATTAAACATCAATTAGCTCTTCAATAACCATCAATTAGCATTAATTATTAATTAAACATCAATAAACTCTAAATTAGCATTAATTGACGTCTAAAATTTAAAAAACAAAATTTCATCCCATTAAACATCAATTAGCACACCAATCAGCTAAAACAACATCAATTACCATCCAGTTACACATTAATCATCAATTTATAAAAAAAAAAAAATGAACCAAGAGTGCACAAACAGTGATTGGCGACGCGATTCCAGTCGACGGGGCTGTCGGCCGGCCGCACGTCGGAGCCGAGGTCGAGACACGTCGGAGGTGGCGGTGGAATCGCGACGGTGGAGGCGAAATCGCGGCGGCGGAAGCGGGGCAGCGTGAGGATCGGGTCGGCGGCGCGAGTAAGGGTCGAGGTCGACCGATTTAGGTTTTTTTAACGACAATTACCATTTTACCCTTGATAAATTAATTTACTAAATATTAAACCTAAGGTATTTTAGTAATTATATAAAAAACCGGAATCGGCTGATTTAGCCTGATTCCGATTCCGAGTTAAATCGGGCGGAATCAGATTGAATCGGCCGATTCGGGGCCGACCGATTCGACCCCGAAGTCGGATCGGCTCGACGCCGATCCGATTTAAATCAGCCGAGTCCGATCCGACTTGGCCGATTTTCACAACCATGTGCATGACCAACATGCATTAAATAGAAGTTCAGTAAGGTTTTCCGTCTTAGGCCTCCATAAGGGTTAAAATCCACATTTGCGACATTAGTTCGAATCAGTAACATAACAAATAGCTTTCTGAATGATAACATCATGAATTGGTCCTTGTCGTGACCAAATTGGTGTGTTACATAATACCTAATGTAGGAGCTTTGGAACCTTATATTGACCTAATTATTAATGATTCGATACATCAATTTGATAAGGCTGGGGAAGAGGGTGTTAAACTTTGATGGGGAGAATTTGTTTATTTTCAAGTTGAGAAGGCTTCGTGTAATGACACAAATAAGTTTTTTAAGAGATTTTTCACTTTTTTTCTCAAAAAATAACATTAACCTTGTTACAATTAAAATTAATGCTTTTGCTTTATATATTATGATCATTCTACCATTTATATGAAGGGATTTTTTGATACTTAGGTTAAGTGGTTCAAATTGTTTTGTGAAGAAAATAATTTTTGGGCGATATAAGTTTAGGGAAATAAATATTTTATGAGTAGTTTAAATGTCATGCAGTTCATGCATTATATATTAGAAAATAATAGTCATTGTTTCCAGAATTTAGGATTGAAGGGTGTTATAAAAGAGAATTCGGGAAACAATAATGTCAAAATTAATACTCACAATTAATAGGAAATCTAACCCACTCTAAATTATAATCTTTTTGGAATATACCAATACAAAAATCAAGCACAGACTTGTATATTAATATGATAATTGAATGTGTATAATTAATATTAAAATATTGTCAAGATGAAAAAGGAAGGAATTTAATTGTGAATAGTAATTAATTTTCCCTTATTTCAAATATTCATTGTACCACTATTTGACATAAGCATGTCGTATTGCTTGTTCCCTTTCTCGGTTTCAAATAAACATCATAACCCACCTCCAAGATATACTATTTATTGATGATGGAGAGAATGTTATTGATACATATTTATTGAGTTTGTTTTGACTGTCATGTTTCTTCTTTTTATTATTCGCTTTTTAGCTCAAATATGGTCATCAACTGCCCCAAGCTATCTCGCAATATTTCTAGGCAAAAGCAGCCGCAATATGCCTGCCAGATCTACCTCAACGATGGCCAAAGTGAGTATCTGACCACATAAACGTCGGCAACCTTGGTAAAAGTTTTCTATTTGCAATTTAAAAGCAATGATCTTGGGCTTTTTTTTGCAAAAAATGAAAAAAATGAAATGGATATCACAAATAAGATAAATAACATTGACTTTTTTAAAATGGGAAAATGTTTCCCTCATTTTTTTCATATTAATTGGAATGTTTGATGAAATCCTAAATGAGGTATTTACAGCCCTAATAGTATGCAAATTATAAGCTAAATTTACAATTTAAAAAATATTTATATTTATATAAATTTTATTAAATAAGTGGATTATGATTATTATTTACGAATTGAAGGAAATATTTAATAAAAGCTTGAAATTACCCCTCCAGCCCACCTTCTCACTTGGAGGCTTTTTGGCGTAACTAAGACAATAACATGTAATCGAGCACCTCTTGGTTCAAAATCACAGCTGGATTCGTGTTACTAAATGCCATGGCCAGATGTAGCCTTCATTGAAAACAACTATTGGAACTTTATTTATAATCCAAAACTCAAAACTAAAATTTTTATTATTTTTTATATCAAATCATAAAGTAAATAAAATTAGATACCGAAAATATACCTGAATTTATAAAAGTAATACGAGTCTTGACTTTTTGAGGTTTTGATCTTCAAAATTCATTACAGGTTTTTCAAAACCAGAGTTTTTGGATGATGAGATACTAGAAAGAAAAACTCCATATAAATTCAGGGACCATGACCGTATTTATATATTTTTTCATAATTTTAATTTAACCCGTTATAAATTAGAGATTATAAAAATGATATCTACACATATTTATCCATACTTATCTTTAAATATTAATGAGCCATTAATTTTAACTTTAATAGATCAATTTAATTTAGTCTCAAACCTTAATAATAACAGCATATGATATAAATACACACACACACACACACATATACACACACACATCCAAAATCCATCCAACAATCTTCCACTTGGACTATATATACACAAATAATTATATACAACCTTATGAGCTATAAAATAACATACGCTATTATTTCAAAATAATAATCTCGTCCATTAATTAATGTTAATATAGGATTTAGACAATTTTCGTTACATATATCGTAACTAAACTCATCCATGGTCACATACATCAACATAATTAAATGATATAGATCTAGTATGGATGTATAACATGAAAATTATATGTAATTTGATCTAAACATGCTTATTTTCAATCGGTCCAACCTTATAAGATCACCAAAAAAAAACATTGAGTGAACTTTAAACCAAATACAAACTCACACTAAAGTAGCATATCATCAAATAATACAATACACATATTAACAACATGTTCATGAAAGACCTTGGGTGGTAAACTTTTAGTAAGCGGATCCGCAACCATGGAGTTTGTCCTAATATGTTCTATAGAAACTTTACCACTCTGAACTCTTTCTTTCACAACAAGGAACTTGTTCTCTATATATTTTGATTTAGATGAGCTCCTGTTGTTATTTGAATATGATACTGCAGACTGATTGTCACAAAAAAACTTAAGTGGTGTTTCAATATTATCAACATTGCGCAATCCTGTGATAAAATTTTGCAACCATATTCCATGATTGGATGCCTTATAACAAATTATGAATTCAGCTGCCATGGTAGAAGAAGTTATGAGTGGTTGCTTAGCACTCCAAGAAATAACTCCCCCAGCAAGCAAACAGACATAGCCAAAAGTGAATCGACGAAATCAGAATCATAATACCCAATGATTTCAAGTTAATCTGACTTCCGATATGTAAGCATATAATATTTTCTTCTCTGAAGATACATCATGACTCTTTTGGCTGCTATCCAATGATCCAATCCCTGATTACTTAAATATCCATTCAACATTCCAATAATATACACAGTATCTAGATGCGTACATATTTGAGTATATATAAGACTTCCGACTGCTGAAGCATAGAGAATCTTTTGCATTTCCTTTCATTCTATATAATTTTTAGGGCATTGATTGAGGCCGAACTTGTCTCTTTTAGAAATAGGGGTATCTCCTGGTTTACAATTTTACATGCCAAATCTTGTAAGCACTTTTTCTATATAGGTCTGTTGTGATAATCCAAGTATACATTGAGAACGATCTCGATGTATTTGAATTCCTAATACAAAAGACGCATTTCCAAGATCTTTCATTTCAAATTTCTTTGATAAAAAGCTTTTGGTTTCGTGCAAAAAATTTATATTATTACTGGCAAACAATATATCATCAACATATAAAATCAAAAAAATATATTTACTCTTACTAAACTTATCGTATATACAATCATCAATCACATTCATCTGAAAACTGAATGAGAGAATAACTTCATGAAATTTGTGATACCATTGATACAAAGTTCTCTGGTTATACCATATAAATTGGTTCATCAATGTCACTTTTTAGAAACATAATCTTTACATCTATCTGATGTAACTTAAGATCAAAATGTGCCACTAATGCCATAATTATTTTAAATGTGTCCTTCAATGAAACTGGAGAGAAAGTCTTATGATAATCAATGCCTTCCTTGTGAGTAAAGCCCTTAGCAATAAGACGAGCCTTATATCTTTGTATATTACATTTCGAATCCCTCTTGGTTTTAAGTATTCATTTACAACCAATAGGTTTTACACCTTCAGGCAATGAGACAAGATTTCAAACGTCATTAGTTTTTATAGACTTCATCTCTTCATTCATGACATCAATCCACTTTTGAGAGTTAGAACCCTTCATCACCTGATGAAAGTTGATTGGATCATCTTCCACTATTGTATTGTTATCCTCATGTTCCTGGAGAAAGATGATATAATTATCTAAAATTGTATTTCTCTTTTCTCTTGTGGATCTCCTCAATGGCATTTGTTCTTGAGACGGTTAAGTTTGCTCTTCGGGTATAACTTGATTAGGGAAATTCTCAGCATTGTCTTATAATTATGGTATTGTTTCTTGAACAACATCAGGAATATGATTTTGATTATTGTCAAGAACAATCATAGGAAAAGAAACATATTCTTCTTCAAAGACAAAATCTCTAACTTCATTTCCCCCTCCAAACTCAACATCATCAAAGAACTGGGCATTTCCCATCTCAAAGAATGATCTAGTTATGAGATCATAAAACTTATATCCTCTAGACCGTTCAAAGTACCCAACAAAATAGCTTGCTGTTCTTGAGTCCAGTTTCCTTTCATTTGGCCTATAAGGCCTTGCCTCTACTGGATAACCCCAAATGCATAAATTCTTAATACTGGGTTTTTTTTCAGTCTATAATTCATAAGGGGTCTTAATTGCTGCCTTTGTTAGTACTATATTAAGAAGATATACTATTGTTTTTAGCGCCTCACCCCAGAGTGAATCGGGTAATGTAGTATGAGTAATCATACTTCTCACCATGTCTTTTAATGTTCGGTTTCATCTCTCAGTAACACCATTCATGTTAGGAGTACTGGGCATTATGTATTGTGAGATGATTCGGTACTCTTGTAGAAATTTGGCAAGTGGTCTTGGACGTTGTACACCTGATCCATCATATCTATCATAATATTCACCACCACGGTCAGATCTGATAGGCTTAATAGTTTTGTCAAGTTGGTTCTCAACTTCAGCCTTATATACCTTAAACACGTCTAATGTTTGAGACTTCTCATGAATGAGATAAAGGTAACCATAACGAGAATAATCATCTATGAACGTAATAAGATATTGCCGTCCATTCCAAGAAGTCGTAAATAATGGCCCACAAATGTTCGTATGTATTAGTTTTAAGACGCTTAAAGATTTATTGACACATAGTCTCCTTATATTTATTTTTTTACATTAATGGACTCAACATAGACTTGAAAATCTAATAAATTAAGGGAATCAAGAATTCAATCTCACATAAGTTATACAATTCTTTTTAAAAAAATGTGACTTAAATGCTTATGCCAGAGTAAAACAAAATTCTCATTGGTTAATTTTATTTTTGTACCATGTAAACCCACATGCAAAGTTTCATTAAAAGATGTAATAGTGTCAAGTAAATATAGATTATCATAAAAATACAAGGATTTCGTACCCACAATATTTGAATTTAGAAAAAAGATGAGATTTGTCCAATATAGAAATAGAAACCAAATTTCGTCTAAAAGACGATACTACATATGTCTTTTTCAAACCCAAATAATATCATGCCTTCAATAATAATTTAAAATTCCTTCATGCTTTAACTACAGTTGATTTGCTATCACCCACATAGATAAATCTTTCAACATCAATTGGCTTTCGACAACTCAAGCAACCTTGCATTTACACACTTATGTGAGTAGTAGTATCCGAATCTAGTCACCAAGTATGTATTGGTACTGAAATTAAATTAACCTCAGAACAAACAAAATTAAGAAATGGACCTTTCTTTACATGCCAGGTGTGATACTTACTCCATTCCTTCTTCATATGTCCATATTTACCACAAAAGAAACAACAAAAAGCCTGATTTTCTTTCTTTCGTTGTTGCTTGTGAGAACCATTATCAGCTTCCTTAGCCCTCTTTCTTTTCTTATTTTTGTCTTGATAGGTACTAGCCAAGTGAGCACTTTTAGCTTGTTCTTGCTTCAACCTTTCTTCTTCTTACACGAAATAAGAAATGAGCTCATTAAGAGTCCATTTGTCCATTTGACAGTTGTAACTGACTTTAAATTGACTAAATTATGCTGGAAGAGAAATTAAAACTAAATACACGAGCAAATCCTCACAAGGCTCTAACTCTAGTGCTTTTAGTTTTGAAGCAATATTTGACATCTCTAAGATATACCCCTTTATACTTGTTTTTCCTTTAAACTTTATTAAAATTAAGTTCGACAAAAGCGTACTTGTTTCAGCCTTATCGTAACGCTTTTCAATTTCTTTAAGAAACTCAGTGGATGTAATAACCTTATCAGACACATCACCCTTGAAGGTCTCAAGAATTCCACGCTTTCATGATCATAAGGCTCATGCGATTTAAACGTTCCCACTTTTTAATATCCTATTTTTCCTCAATGGAACTTTTGTCTATAAGAGAAGCAACTCGCTCAGTTCTTAACACAAGGTCAAGATTCATGCAGGCAAGAACGATCATCACGCTCTCTTTCCAATCCTTGAAATTATCTTTAAGCATTGGAAATGAATTGATGTTGGTAGAAATCATAGAAGCAAAAATCCAAAAAGAACAAAAGAACATGCACATATTAAGATTAATAATTCAAATAATGGTTAATACCGTCAAAAGATACCTAACCCAATATTAATATTTAGTCTTTGAATATAAATATTAATTGTAAGTTGTACTCTATGTGTATTAATCAAATATAGAAAATAAATCATGTCAAATAATAAACCTTCCTTTGAGCCTATTTCTTATTTACATATAATCTTCATAATTATCCCATATTTATTACCACAAATAAATGTATAATTTTATAAAATATTAACCTTTCTTTGGGTCGATTAATATTCACATGAATCATATACCCACAGCCATCTTAATATTTTAAAATAAATTATTTTTTATAAAAAAGCTACTTTGGTAGTATATTGTAATAAATTTTAAAATATTAATTATAACTAAACCATAATTCAAATTTAACAATCCTAAATATAAATAACATAAACTGAAGAGGTTATAAAAGTATCTTTATTTTGAATTTTTTGAAATTATAACCTTTTGTAATTTTATTTCCTCTTTTGATATTTTACCAAAAGAGGACATTGATCTGGGAATAAATATCTTATATATAAATTTCTTGTATTTTCTTTACCCAATAACTAATATAAAATTTGAAAGTTATTCCGAGTTAAATTTATTCCCTCTTACAAACTAGAATCGTTTTGGGATCGAGGCCCTCTCCAAAATTTTTTTTTCTTTTAATAAAATACCAAAATGGATGATTGGCTCATTCTAAAATTAAGCACAAATAAAAACTAATTTTCAATGATTTAATATGAAGTTGGATCTAATGTTGCGTGTTCGAACTTTATTTATAATCCTAAAATCAAAACCAAATTCTTTATTATTTTTTATATCAAATCATTAAGTAGATAAAATTTGATAGCGAAAGCGTACATAAATTAATAAAAGCAATACGATTCTTGACTTTTTGAAATTTTAATCTTCAAAATTCAGTACAGGTTATTCAAAACTAGAATTTTTAGATGATGAGATATTAGATAGAAAAATTCCATACGAATTTAGGGACTATAACTATATTTATACTTATTTTTTATAATTTAAATTTAATATATAATAAATTAGAGATTGATATTTATACATATTTATCCATACTTATTTTTAAATCTTTATAATCTATTAATTTTAACTTTAATAGATTAATTTAATTTAAGCTCAAACCTTAATAATA
>JAVDBV010079908.1:0-17071 GCA_032619315.1 Piper longum | reverse complement strand
CCTTCGTGCTCAAGGCTAGGAGAAATATGGAGGTAAGGAGAGGGCTTAGGATTTGAGACCAGAAAATGAAGAAAATGCCTAGAACGGCAACAGCAGCAGCAGTTCAGTCAGTTTGGGATACTACCGGGTTTGCAGCCCAGTGGCTCCTCAGTAGATGCCCTTGAGAGAGTTCATGAGGAGTATATGGATTTTCTTTCATATGAGAGTTTGCTCTCATAGCCAGTTTGTTATTAGTTATATTCCGGACCAGTAACGCTCGTTACTGACGTTTTTTCTACTATATGTAGGTGACGAGTACGAGATGGATGTGCCAGCTAGACGGAGGAGCAATGAGGTCATCTGCACACACACATATGTTTGGTGAATGATTGTTTAATATTTCTATTTGTACTTTTATTATATTTGAACTGATGAGAAGAAATGAAGCGCATGACGAGGTGATTAAGCGTTAAGAAATGAAATGTTGAGACATGGCATGAAACATGAATAGATGACATAGGTGGGCTGAGACCCAAGTCTCAGAGTGAGCTATAGCAGTCCAGGCTGTGTGAATGTAGTTTTTGATATATATTTATATGCATGTACGTATACTATGTTGACAGGGTAGCCCCTAATTACATTTTTAGGGGAGACTCTGTCCATATTAATTTGGAATTTTTATCTATTTTATTTAAATTGTTGATTCACATGAATTGAGTGTCATGTCGTCCATGTAGTATCCTGTTAGGGTTTTATGCATTTGACATATATATGGCGAGCAACATCTTCATCTTAAGACGCCGAGATTGGATCCACACGCGTTGGGTTCGGGTTAGCCAACCTAACCGGGGCCTGTAACATGCCGGTTTGGTTCACGAGGGTGAACCGGATTTGGGGTGTTAAGGTAGTGCGGGTGTACTGCGTAATGCACCACATTTCCGGAATATGTGGCACTAACTTAATTGTTCCTTTTGCCACTCTAGTACAGTGGCGCGTGAAATGGAAGGTGTGAGGGCGTAAGCGCTGTATGTATATATGATTATGATTATGAGCCGTGCATAAGAGCTGGCATTTGTTAAGTATGTTTTGCTTACTTCCCGGTGTGAGGCATTCTTGAAGTTTCATAAGTTTTCGTGGGTCATAGAATACCCATTTGCCAATTTCTATTAGTTATTTTTCGGACCAGTAACATTTGTTATTGACGGTTTTCATATAATATACGTAGGTCTTGTAAATTCTGTATCGACTTTGGTGAGAGGACAGATGAACGCTACACACACTTGAGCTCAACCTAATATTTACATTCTTGCATTTATTTATATTTGATGTATTTTGAGCTTTATTTGACAATGTCTTCCATTCTCATAACACCAAGAGGGTTATTTTGATCTATTTGATCAATCGAGTCGTATCGACCAACAGCTTTAAACATGACTCGACTCGATCACAACATTTCTGATTCGGTTCTTAAATGAACCGAAATCGGGGTGTTACATCATGGATGCTGATCAACCTCAGCCATGGGATCAAACTTGGACGTGATCAGGCCTAAGTTGTGACAACATGGGGAGGATATTAGGTAATCTTTTTGAGATAAAGATGATGGAGAAGATTGAGGTTCATCTAGAATTGGAGAACACATGGGTTGGAGTTCTATATAAGGTAGGTGCCTACGAGAGCTAGGTTATTTTCTACTTCTTACTTGTTGCTTTTGAATTCCCAGAAGAAATCCAGACTTTGAAGTTTGTGAGAAGCCGCACAACAGCACTATCACCACATACAATCGACGAGCCAATGGACACAAAAGCAAGGGCTCTTAGCCAGGATAGCAAGGCTGGAGTTTTTGGTGGGAGGACCTGCCGACGAGCAAGATGGGAGTACCATCTTCAATCGACTGCAGTCCTTGACAGAAGGGCTCTTGGACTTAGATTCTCAGTTTGGCGACAGGCCCGAGTCCAGCCATGTGCAAGAGATGGCAGAGATGCTGGGAGGTCTCCGGGTTGCGGTGGAAACTTTGCATGCTGATGTGAGTTTGCTGAAGTAGGTGGTCGTAGGGCAACCTCAACGCCATGATGGTGTTGATCGTGCAGTGGAACAAAGCTCCATCCCGGGTAGGCTTAAAGTGCTAGAGCTGAAGAAGTTTGAGGGGAACAGATCAGCCAAGGATCTAAAAAACTTAGTCTGGGATATGCAGGAGTACTTTGATGCTGCGAACATCCCCGAAGATAGGCAAGTTTCGATGGCCATCATGTTCATGAAAGGGGACGCCAAATTGTGGTACTGAACTCGCATCGAGGATGATGAGAATGTTGATCGACCCCATATCGAAACATGGGAATCTCTGAACAGGGAACTTCGGGAGCAATTCTTGCCTACCAACACTATATGGGTGGCAAGAGATGGACTCAAGAAATTGAGACAGACGGGATCAATCAGAGATTACGTCAAGGAGTTTAGTTCGTGCATCCTCGACATCAAAAAAATTTCGGAGGAAGACAAGTTGTTTAACTTTGTCATAGGTCTTCAATCATGGGTGAAGATCAAGCTGAAACGGCAGAAAGTGCATGACTTTCCCTCTGCTTTGGTCGCAGCCGATGCTCTAGTGTATATGAACCCTACTAGCAGTGCACATGAACCAAGCAGGAAATTCCAGGAGAGCAAAGGCAGCAACCGGGATGGCAAGGAGAAGCTGTCCCAAGGGCCGAAGTATAGGAAGAAACGTTGAAATTTCAGGGCATGTAATGGTATCCGTGTCAGTAGTGTTGACGACACCGGGTGCTTTCTGTGCAAAGGGCCACATCGGGAACGGGATTGCCCATCGAAAGGCAAGTTGAGCGCGATGGTTGCAGCCGAGGACCAGAAGCAAAAGGAAGAGAGGCCTCTTGCTCGAGCATCTACCCTTCAGATAATCGGGGCGCTAAGGGCTGGACATGAGGCTCAGGGTGGAGCCAACCTGATATACGTCCCATGTGTAGTGGACAGGAGACGGATTTCAGCCTTAGTAGACATGCGTGCAACCCACAGTTTGATTTCCAAGGGGATGGCGTTGGAGATGGGGTTGAAAATAAGGATCAACACAAGAAAGATAAAAGCTGTCAACTCATAGGCGAAGCAAGTGGATGACATTGCCAAGAACGTACCAATTTGTCTAGGAGAGTATGAAGGGCAGATCGACCTAATGGTGATCAAATTGGATGATTTTGATCTGATCATTGGGAATACCTTCATGCAAACAGTGGGAATGGGAGTGTTCCCACACCTAGGAGGTGTGCTGATCATGGACGAAGCAGTTCATGGCCAAAGAAAGCCTGCTGGAGTCAAGGAAGTTGCTGGTCAGGGAGAATTGGTGGCTATGACACTTGCTCAAGGCAGCAAGCAAGGGGCCTTGACGAGTCTTGCTGAGGAGGTGCTGATCCAGCCGGACCATGTAGCGATGGTTCTGGATGAGAGGTTGCTGGATGTCCAGTCCAGCGTAATTCCAGAAGACGAGTGGGAGAACTCGTCAACTCCGAGATTTTGGTCGAAAGCCAGATCGAAGAGGTGCTCATGGAGGGAGCACCGACGGAGGTGTTCAGATGGATGCAACTGGTAGAATTCGCAGAACTGGAAGTCCAGCCACGGGAGCTGTTGGACTTGGGGAAAGTTCAACCGTCAGCAGGAGTACCTGTTCTAATCCAGGAAGGATCGAATGAGGTAATGAACCAGTACCTTGTTCCCATTGTTATGGCTAATTTACGTAACAGGAGGGACCTGAACTTGTGGGATTGGCAAAGCCGGAGGCAGATGGATGTTAAGCCAAGGGAGTCCAGGAGAGACCACCAGGGTCAAGTAAGTTAGGTTGTGAATCAGTTCAGGAGACACCAGTGGGCATGTGAATTCAGCCTAAGGAAGTGGAGTTTCTTTGGACTTGGCCAGGTGCGAGAGGAATCCAAGGTCCGAGCAATGGCTGAGTTGCCGGAACCAATAGAGGTGACAAGGGAGAGCTTCATATATGAAGCTAGCAAGAAGCTCACACACGGACTTAACTGTGTGGAGTTACCATCGACTGATCTACTGCACAAGAAATAGTCAGGAGCGTGGTTGGTGCCATGCCGGGTAGTTTTTGATCAATTGAAGGCTATCCCATCATCGGAGCAAATATTGGGGGTTGCCGGATCCCAATCAGCTCGAGAGTTACTAGACAGGATTGGCATCCATTGTCAGGAAAGACAAGGTAGCTAACACCTTCTTGGTGACAGAAAGAAGGTCAGGACCAATACATGCAAGGTGGCCGGATGTGCTGTTGGGGCAGGTTTGGGAGTTGGTGAAGACGAATCCGAAGGGCAAGCAAGGGACTGATGGCAACAGCAGGGGGCTGGTTAGAGCGTGTTGGTTAGATGGTAAGGTGGTTTATGAAGATAGGTGGCGGCTATATTTTCCTATTAGTAGATCAAGGCGAGAGCTTGAGGAGGAGGAGTTCCAATTTACCCAGGGGACAAGACATTGCGGTTGTAACCTGATGTCTACACTTATGATTCAAGTGTGTTATTGGTACCCGATGAATACCGGTAAGTTAGCTTTCGTGACGTCCTGGATGGGCTACCCGCGGGACAAGGTGGATGGATGGTCGATAGGAGTGTTGCTGCAATTTCGACCTACACCTAGCAAGGCCATAGGAGTTGGTCTCACCGGACAGGAGGTCTAAATTCCTGAGTGAGAAGAGGATGGCAGCAAGTCAGTCTGAGGAACAGATTGAGGGGTCGTATGCAGTACTCAGGGAGGAGTGTGTTAGCCATGTTCACACAACTGGGAGGAGCCGGTTGAAACTTCTTGGTGCGATGCAGTCCAGGCGTGATCTGCATTGTAATTCAGCTGCTGGCTATGGACCTCTTACACGACAAGGGGTTACTCCACAGGAACGTGGAGAGATGTGGTCAGCTATATCGAGGATTGTTGGGGAGAAGAAAGCCTTGTATAAGGGTGAAGTTGATGCACTAGCCGAATTGACAAAGCTGAAGCTCAAGCCACAACTTGAGATGGAGTGGTACAGACTTCATCTTACTTTCTGTGTTAGTTTTTGAAATCCATTCCATGCAGATTTGATCAGTCCGGGAAGAGCTCATTTGAGGAGATCTCCACCCATTGTCTGGCGGCAGTATGGGAAGCAGGTGGAGAATGCTGTGGTACATTGGGCAGGTGTCCAGGAAGGTACTAATAAGCAAATGATGAATCAGAATGTGTGGAATGGGGAACCAAGTGGAGGAACTAGTAGTGAGCAAGAAAGGGACATGCGGTACGGTGGGAGCAGAATCAAGAAGAGGGAAGGACTTAACCTTCTGACGAGGACATGGGTTTCAATGGTGGGGGAGAGCTGTTACTGCCCTGAGTCGTGGATGAGTCGGGGGTTCAGTTTTGGCAGTTGTACCTAATCAGCCTGCATCCAAAATATGGGTAGTCGGTGCTATCTAGGTGGTGAAACAACTTACCAAGCTCTAACAAGTATTATAGTTGCTGGCAAGGATCGGACTATGGTGCATGGTGGGACAAGTAGCAGCATTTGGATTGGAATTTTGGGTTCCGAGCATGATACTAGGTGCAGCACCGAGATGCCTTAGAATGGAGCAGTTCGAGTGTAAATGCTGGAAGTGGGTGCTGGTGGTCGGGCAGATTACCAAGCATCGTGACCAAGCAGAATAGCAGACAATGGGTTGCAGTTATCAGCGGAGCGAGGCACTGGAGTGCCGAGTGTAGCAATATCATGTGCCGGTATATGTAGTGGACCAGCGTTTGGGCGTTACCAGTCTATGGAGTGGTACATGGTGCTGGGAGCTACCAAGAGTTGTATCGCTACCAGGTTCGGGTGCTACCAGTCAATGTAGCAGAACCGGACAAGGTGCATGCCGGTCTACGGAGCGGAATCCAGCGATGGGAGTTCCGATCCAAGCAGTGTTACGGGTAGCGAAAGCTGGTGTGGTGCGTGGGTTCGACCGACCCAGATTGCAGAATTACCGTGAGGACCAAATCCCGGTATTTGGACCGGAATTCCGAGGAGGGTCCTGGAGGACCAAAGTCCGGTATTGGGTGCGACCGTTGTGCTGGAACTATGGAGGTCTGGACTTGGCTGTGAGTAGGCTAGGGTCAAACCAGGTGGGTTCGACCATGCAGCCAACGTGCACTGAAGGAGTTGTGGTGATCCAGAATTGCTGATAAGGATGGATGCAACAAACTTGTGGATGATGATGAACCTCAGCGATGAGATCAAACATGGACGTGATCAGGCCTAAGTTGTGACGACATGGGGAGGATCTTGGGTAATCTTTTGGAGATAAAGATGATGGAGAAGATTGAGGTTTATCTAGAGTTGGAGAACACGTGTGTTGGAGTTCTATATAAGGTAGGTGCCTCGTGTAAAGGAAAGGGGGAGAGAACGTCTAGTTGGAGAAAAACCTACTGGGAAGAATAGGCATAAGTCATTTCTTTAAAATGGTTAACCACAATTTAGTCCCACATCTAATACCTACCGGGCTAAGATCCTATTTATAAGTGGGAATGGACTATAGATCTTCAACTTGGGTTAACCACTTTAAAGAAATGACATAGCCCATTACGTTGCACTTTGGGTTGGGTCATTACAAATGGTATTAGAGCCAACCTGGTTCTGTATTAGATGGTGAGAGAAGCAGCTGAAAAAGTATTTTGCAGAATTAGAGCTGCAATTGGATTTAACTTATGAGGAAAAGCCAGTTCGCATCTTGGCAAGAGAAACTAAGACACTCCGGAACAAGGAAATTCCTTCGGTAAAAGTATTGTGGAGAAATTAGGGATCAAAGGAAGCAACATGGGAGACTGAACAAGAAATAGCCAGGAAATACCCTAGCCTATTTGTAGCATAAAATTATTCTAATTATAGTAACATGAACAGATCCCAAAAATGTACTTAATGATGATTATCATGTTAATGCTATGATATTTCGAGGACGAAAAATTTCTAAGTTGGGCAAATTGTAAAGACTCGGAAAAAAAAATCCTCGCGGTATGACCGAACGTTGGAAAAATAATATTTCCATTTAAATTATTTACCCGCAACCTAGTTAATTATTAATTACCCGATCAACTGTAAGGTATTATTTAACTGGTTAAGTATCATTTAACCAGTTAAGTAAACAACATTATTTACCCGTTTAAACTAATTAAGTGAACCGTATCAATTACCTATTTACCCGGCTAAGGGAAACACGGGCGAAGTGTGTTTTCACAAACCCTAGACATCATTTCATTATATAAGGAGAAGGGGCGGCGTCATTTACATTATTTTCCTTTGGACAGACGCCGACTTCCTCCTTGCTCGGGTATTTTTTCTTTCTTCTTCTTCTTCGTAATTTGCATGCATGGATATTTAAATTGATAATAAGCTTGTTAATCATGAAGCTAAAGTCTTTAATTTAAAGAAAAAAGAAAAGAATTAAATGGTAAATAAAACTGGAAGCCATCTATGATGAACAATCGAAGTTTGGGCAAGGTGGGCAACCGTAGGTAAGGAAATTCAAGGCAGGCCTAACACTCCCGACAGCCCCCGGGCTGCTGGGTCGAAGGGAAGGTGTCACCGTGCCCCTAATTTCCGGTGGGTGGCTGAATTTCAATTGTAATTGGGCAAAGTTGCAAGGGGCGTCGAAAACAAAGCAAAACCGAGGTAACGACGGTGGGTGAAGAAATTTGGCCGTATGGGGCAACAATCAGGTCGCAATCCGGTCGAAAAAGTTCACTGAAGGGTCGAAGGTGCCAAGGCGACCGCCCAATTGCGGCGGCCGAGCTCACTGGCCGCGGAATCTGCGACGCAATCGAGTCGCTATGGGTGGCGGAAACTGCTGTAATCAGCCCAATCTGGAGTCGCCGTGGCTGGAGGTGGTCCGGGAGGAGCTGTCATGGCATGGCAGGGCTGGTCGGAGTCGGTCGATGGCGGTTGGTGACCGCCGAAGGCGAACAGAACTCAGTGGACGACCATGAACAGAATGATAACTTCGGGCTACAATTGTGGGCAAAACACGATAGTAGTGGCCAAAGGTCTTGGTCAGGGTCAGAGTTAGTACGGAGGTGAGTTGATTGACGGGGTGGCTTGGCCAGCGGTGGCTTGCCATCAACGAATAGTCCGTCGAAAAACACTTCAATCTCAGCTCTGTTTTGGAGTTAGGGAAGAAGAAGAAGATGGCAATTTCGTAAATATAGGTTGACTCCATACGGGTCGAGTTAAAAAAAATAACAATACCATCTCGTATCGAAACTTTAAAAATAATTAATTTAATGCGATACGAGTTAAGTAGCTAAAATAATAAAATAATAAATTATTACACGAAATTACCATAATTAATAAAATTACGGTCATGATAAATGTTCAATAATTAATCGGCTTATTTCAAGCGATAAAATTAAATTGGAGAGTTATAGATGATAAATAAAATAAAGATGTCACCTTTACCATATTAAATTAATATTTGGTAATTAAAATAATTTTTTTAATAACAAATTAGTAATGTTGAAAAATGGGTTACTAAAATATAACCGTGTAGAAATCACGAAATAGCATAATTAAATAAGGAATGGTTAAACCTTGTTAAATTAAATAAATTACAAATAATTGTATTAGTGATACCCTTAAATTTGGATGATACCAATAATAATAATTAATTCAACTTCATAAATAAATTATTTAATGTAGCATATTATATATTGTCGAAATTTAATAGATATATTAATCATTTAGTTCCATTCATTTTCTACACAAATAAAATTATACTTATGTATAATTTTATATTCTCATTTAAATTAGGATCGTGGCCACAATTGTGGGATTACGTATAAGCTAACTAGGTCCGTATAATTATTTAAAATATTGTATTCTCCCTTGTGGACAGCCTGGTCGACCTGAGCCCAAATTCGACCACCATCCAGCAAGTGCAACCGGGGTCAAGGAATTGATTCAGTCCGACATGGGCTACGCCCTTCATAATCTCAGAAAGCCCATAAGCTTTGAATGGTTATGTTAGAATGGACTTGACAACCCATAAGTTCATAATGGACATGTCAGAATGGACGTGACAGCCCGTAAACTCTGAATGGTCATGTCAGAATGGACCTGATAGGCCATAATTTTATAATGGGCATGTCAGAATGGACCTGATAGCCCATAAGCTTTGAATGGTCATGTTAGAATGGACGTGACAAGCCATATTTTTATAATGGACATGTCAGAATGGACCTGATAGCCCATAAGCTTTGAATGGTCATGTAAGAATGGACTTGACAGACCATAATTTTATAATGAACATGTCAGAATGGACCTGACATCCCATGAGCTTTGAATGATCATGTCAGAATAGACCTGACGGGCTATAATTTTATAATAGACATGTCAGAATGGATCTAGTAGCCACAAATCTCAAAACAACTTGAGAGATATTGAATAGGGTTTTAATTGACTTGTTTTATTAATTATACGGCTTAGTGTTAGGCCCACAATATTGTAAAAAATGGCCGGTCGTTACAATTAATATCATATACTTATCACAAATTTACAAAATTATCATATTAAAACAAATATGAAAAATTCATAAAAATTATGAATGATATGCATAATGATTAAAATAAATTAAAATAAAAAATATTGAGAAGCGATAAGCGTCTCATAGTGATTTAAGCTAGAATCGATGAGGGTTATTTGAGTTGATGATGTCGAGAGTGGCGGCCATGGCTAGAAATCGGTGAGGAGGAGGGTTAGGAAGGGGGCTAGGACTAGGATTAGGAGGGTAGGTGGTGTGGCAGGGGTGATTGGCTAGAATTATGGCTGGAAGCGCACATGCGGAACCGGATAGGACTAGCGGCTCTGCCCCAACTCGGTCAAGGTGAGGTGGGAGACTGGTGACAAAGTATTGGACCGGCGGCAGTGGCGGCGGCTAGTGGTGGGTCTCCATGAATAGGGTGGTGGTGGTGAGCAAGAAATGGAGAAAGAAGAAAGGTAGATGGAAGGGGAGGTGAAGAGGGGAAGGCTTAATCATGAAGGGAGCTGGCTAGCATGGATGGCGACGGCGAGGCGCGGTGGCAGCGACCAGTGTGTGGCACGTTGATGGTGGTTATCAAAAATGGCAGGAAGGGGCGGCGGCTAATAGAGGTAAGGGAAGAAAGGAAAGAGGTAGTGGAGGGATCAATGTCGGCAGGATGAGGCAAGAGAGGTGGTCGGCAATAAGTGAGAAAACCATGGAAAAGAATAGGGTCGTAGTGAAATTAGTTCAAGGGCAATTTTATAATAAAAGCTTGACTTGCTCCTGACTCGTGTAAATAATATGAAATAAATCCAGAAAAGTCTAAAATAAAATGTAATAAAATTCCATAAAATAAAATAATCAATTCCTAACTCGATTGGCATGCTCTAAGCCTACTATCCTACCGAAAAATAATAAATAATGCATTCTAATGCGATAAATGACCTAATTCTAATTGTGCAGTCCACTAAAAATAAAAAAACTAGGCGTACTCTCATATACACTAATAACTCACTTTGCTGATATCTTACTTACATTATCATCATATATTTGGGTACACATGGCCCTCATGGCCCGAACACATGGATGGCCTTAACTCAACACTCGTGTTCTGAAGCTGACTCGACTAAAAATAATAGTAGAACCGACCAGTTCCGACTATAAAATCCTGACTTGAGTCGCATGTTTTACAACCTTGACTCCTTATAAAAATTTCTTCCTCAAAATTTTAGATCAAGGAGGCTTCAATCTCCTGAACTATCTGTTGAACTGGTTGTTGTTGCTATTGATGTTGCTGCCTTTGCTGGACATTTCTGATCCTGTGTTGTCTATGTCTGTCATGTCATGTCATTACTTCCATGCTTCTTCTATGGTTCTACCTATGCTGGGCCTCTTTGGTCCTGAGCTGTGTACTTGTTCTGTCATTGTTGTCATGCTTCTTTTCTGGTTCTAACTTTTTTGTTGTTGCCTTGGTGGAAACCTGGGTCTATCCCTAAGACCTACTAGGTAAGCTATCGGGTACTCTAGGGTACTGCTGGGTACTAGTCTGGCCTACATTTGGGAGAACTATATCGGGTGTAATGTATGCTGACCAACACCTACCTACATCTCTCTGATCCTCATCTATGTGAAAGGTCAGCTACGTATACTCTTAGACACTCTGCTCCAAGTCTTACTACTGAACCATGGTATCCTATGGTCCTGCTGCTATCTGGTGGAGAATGGTCCTAGGTAAGGGTGTCTAATAGGAGGACATCTATCTAAACTAGGTCAAACTTTCTGATGTCCTAGTATGGAAAATTGGGTCACTCACTGGGTTCTAGTTGACTCAATTCTAATTCAAACACCTCAATCTTTTCCGTAAGGGAAGGAGGACAACAACTATGGATCTACTACATGCTATTCTTGGGAAACTATCTATACTACCACAAATTGCTAATGGGAGCTCTCTATGTACTTGTAAATTTCTACTCATCCTATTATCTTGGTAAATTGTTGGTCAAAACTCAATCCTATGGTTCAAGGCAAGAACCTAATCATGATCTCTCTTTCAATGACCCAATCCTAATTGGGGTTACACTACCGGTCTAGTCATTTGCTAGCTATAAAGCCTGCACACTGGCATGTCTTCCTTGCTACTTATCCTCATCCATTGCCATCTCTTGGAGTTGGTCCATCCAAGTCATCTACCTAAGCTCTCATCTTTGTTTCACATATTTCTAATCAGATCCTGATATCCACCGTCATGCCACTATCGGGTGGAGAACTTGCAAATAAAGTCAATAAATAAAAAACATACCTGCCAACATGACTTGGAGTAGTCCTTGCACACACATCACTTGTAACCATATCTTCCAACTTAATCAACCGGGAATGGCTCTGATACCAAACTGTAACACCCCAAATCCGGCTCACTTGCGAACCGAATCGGAATGTTATGAGTTACCCGATTAAGTCGGCTAACCCGAACCAAGCCTGAATAGATATACACTCACCATCTCAAGAAAGAAGATAAATTTTGTCATGCATGTATGAAATGCTCGAAACCTAGCATGATTCAACTTTAATGTCATGACAAACAATTCACACCCAAAAAAAATCATGATAAAATTTCTATATTTAAAATGGACAAAGTTTTCCTTCAAAGTGAAATAAGGGGCCAACCTATCAAAACAACATTATCTATATCTATAAACAACATTCCATACACAACTCTTTATTTCATAACACTTAATAGTTTTCATCATAAGAACATACAAAATGTGAATTAGGTCTTACCTATCTATTTATTCTATTTGTCACATCTATTATATCATCACAAAATCACATTCATAACTGGGCCTTGACCAATTTTAATAATCTCATCTACCGCATTGTTTTAACATTCCCAATAGTTTTAAGTAATTTCAATACAATACAATATATCACATCATAATACATCATAACCAAAATTTTATATCAGATCAAACACATTTTGCATTAAGTTTGTGTGTATTTTCTCTTGTTTTTTTTTATGTCCTTTGGGACTATTAGTATATGCTAAGTCCTCTCCTTTGCTTGATATATCTCTTAGCCCTGAGTATGAACCTTCAGTATCCTTTTTTGAACCAAAGGTTCAAACGTGCACTGTACTAAATAGTACTCATAAACCTCCATGTTTCTCTAGGTATAAGGAACTCAAAATGCGGAGTTGTCAAGATTCCACTGGAATGACACAACCTTCTCACTAATATAGAGTTTACTGAGACTAGCACATGCACCTGCTCATGGTGCATGTGAGTCGACTTTACAATCTCAAATCTCACTGAAAAATCAATAAAATAATATTTAGGCCTAGGAAGCGATTTATATAATAGGCCCGAATGCAACTTGAGGTGGATTTTGTTTTCGAAAATAAACTTAAGTGATCTCATCCTTGAGGGTTCTTAATCCGAAAAACTTTCGGCTAAATGATTTTAGTTAAGTGGGTTCCAATAAAACACTACTTAACCCGTCATGTAGTCAATAATATAAATAACAATAGAGCAGAATGAAAGTAAAGAACGAATGATAAACGGATTTAGTAGAAGCTCCAAGCAAGGCCACACGCTTAGGCGGTGAGCTCTTACTCCATATCTACACAATTAAAATAAATACAAATGCCCAAGCAAGCTAATGATGCATGAATGAAATAAATGCATAGAAATCATTGCAAAATTATGAATATTGTAATTACTAACATCATCATCGAACTATCGACAAATGAATTAATTTAATAACCAACAATTTAAAATCTTCTTATCATTACTTTTAACTAAGCGACCACATCACAATTTCTAAACTTATTATCAACTCATATCAATTCTCATTTTGAATTAACTTCCTAATAAAATAATTAATTAACCTACACGATTATAAGCCTAATACCTAATTTCACAAATATTTTAACATCATCAATGTCATAAAATTTTATAATCAATGAATTTGAATTATAATTAATCGTTATCAAATCTTAATTACATACAGAAATTTATTAATCACAAAGATAATTATCACAAATTTATAAAATTAACATATTAACAAAAACATAAAAAATTAATAAAAGTTATGAATGATATGCAAAATGATTAAAATAAATTAAAAAAATTTGAGTAGTGATAAACATCTCACAGTAATTCAGGCTCAAATCGGTGACGGCGGCGCGGTGGTGGCGACGACGACGGCGATGGTGATTGGCGGCAGCACTTCAATGGCAGCAATCAGAAACGGAAGGGGCGGTAGCTAACATAGGTAGAGGAAGAGAAGAAATAGGCAGGGGAGGTGGTTGGCGATCGGGGAGTAAGCGGGTTAAAAGAAGAGGTTTGAGGTGAAATTAGGGCAAGGGCAATGTCATAATAAAAACTTGACATAGTCTCGACCAGAGTAAAAAATATAAAATAAATCCCAAAAAATATGAAATAAAATATAATAAAATACTATAAAATAAAATAATAGAGTCCTAACTTCACTTCAAGGACATCCTCTAAGCCTACTAACTCACCCAAAAATAGTAAATAATGTATCCTAACGCGATAAATGACATAATTTTAGTTCTACGGTCCACTAAAAATTAAAAAAAAATGGGCTTACAGTTATATATATTGATAATTCATTTTGATATTTTCTTAATGATGTTATCGTTATATGTTTGGGTACACATGACCCTCATGACTCATAACACACGATCGGCCTCGACTCAACACACATGTTCTGAAACTTACTCGATTGAAAATAACAGTCAAACCAACAACTATAAAAGCCTGACTCGAGTCATGGGCCCTGACTCGAGTTGTGGGTTTTACAAAATAACTTACTTATGATGTTTAAAATTGATTGGGCATGGCTAAGGGTAAGAAAAATAATTTTTTTCTAGCACTTTGTTTAGCTGGCATATAAATGATATAAAAATGTATGAAATTTTTATAGTTATAATTTATGTGTTAGTTGTAATGTAAATATGAAATATAAAATCTCTTCACAAAAAATTCCCCTTTTCCTTGTTTTTTAATTAATGGTTTCTTTAGTTGGAATAAAAATATTGTAAATGAAAAAAGTTTTCATAGGAAATATAAATGACATGAAAATTTTGTAGATTTCCTTTATATATTTGGATTGTATGAAAATGAGATGAAAATGAAATATTTCTTTCGCATCCGTGCCTTTCAAAATTTCCCTCAATTTTCTAATAATTTTTTACAAGAAATTGTTACTATGTAAAATTTTTGTATAGACTTGCTTTTATTAAAAATAAAATTTCCTTTTGACTAAATTTCAATACATCTAAGCACAAGAAAATTCTTAACTTCTAAATTTTATATTTCTTTAATAAAATTTTAGGACAAACATATGGTGCCTAAGAAATTTGTTGTGGAAAATATTTCTAAGGACCACTTGGTGAAAGTCTTGTATCATACAACAAAATATATTTAAAATGGATAACCTTTTAGTAGAAGATCAATATAATTCGAACGAATTATTATTTAAAATTTTTGTGATTTTTTTATTTCTTTCATGCTTAACCAAAAAAACATAGGGAGAATGGTATTCTCGCAAGAATAATTATCTATGTCGTTGAAGTCATCATAATTCTTCTGTTGAGAATTGTAATATTTGAAATCCCCCAATTTTATGCAGGGGGTTAGCTAATGAATAACTATTTTTTCCGTTCATTTCCAAAAACAATACAAATTAAATTGTATTCATATGATTTGCCCACGTGTACCCTCCATAGACTATTTAGGAAATATAACTCTGCACCTGATCTAGTGATCTATATCACGTAGAATTTATTTCTTGTTCCTCTAATCTTTTCATTCTTTTTTTTTCGAAAGTTATTCCTCTAATCTTTTTATCGCCATGTATGGTTAAAAAACACGGGGACTTGCTTGTTAGCGACAGTGACTACGGCTATGTTAATATGGTTTCCTTTGTTCTATGTTTATTCCGTCACAAGGTAATTAAAATCATAAAATTACTCGACATAACTTGTTATTTATGATTTCGTCTTGTAGTGAAACGAATTATGTTCGCATAAAAAACATATGATTCGAGCTGATATCTGCATTTATAATGAGTAATTAAAACATGGAAGAGTAGTTTATTTCATAATGCTACTTGTCCTTGTAATTACCAAACCACTCTTATAAAAAAATACTAGTAGAAAATGATTTTCAGCCACGGTTAAATTTTACCATGATCATAATCATGGCAAATTAGCAACTTTTTTTATTATATTTTGATAGATTAAATTTCTTATTTTAATTAAAATTTATTATTAAATTCTCTTTTTTTAATAAGAGTAGATACCGTTGTTTATGTGTTCGTTACCTACGTGAGCTGGTAAATGAAATCGTCGAGAAATGCATTTAGATTTAGTTGATTACTGGCCAAAAAAGTTTTTTTGTCCGTCAGATATCTTACCAAGCATAACATGGTTAAAATCATGGTCTGGAATCCCCTGTAAATATCAAATCAGTGGTCATTAAAGCCGACATGGATTTTTACAAGACCATAATGGAATATCTTTCGTTACGTGCGCAAGATTAAATAGGTCCAACTGGGCTTATATTTGTCCCTCGTGCCTCTTGTTTAAGATATATTTTATGTCGCATCTCCTCTATTTCCGTACCTCGTGCAACTTGTTATAGGACCCTAATCATTTCAAAGTGTTTGGTAGCCAGCTCCTAAAAATGGGCATCTCCACCGTGCAGTCCAATCATCTATTAATTGCGAAGTCACGGTAGAAGACATACGCTGCAGATCAATCAAGTAGAAATTAAATTCTCGGGTTTGGACAAGATCTCTCTCCACGCGAGTTGATTAACTGGTATGCTTGTACACAATTTTTAATATCTTATCGGCCACCATACAGGGTTTGGGATCAATACGCCACATGCATATTGATCTATATTCATACTTGTACTATACAAGTTTTTAGTTTAATAAATATCGAAATTGAAACTAATTTTCAGGATCTCACAATCAATATGTATTAAAAAATTTTACATTATCAGAAAAGAACTACCAAAAAAATGCCACAATTTAAAAGTAATTTAAAATCAACTTTTAGTATTATTATAATTAAGATAAAAAGTGTTCAAAAAATTAGACTAATTTGAAAATATGTGACCAAATTATTTATTTTTAAATTTATCTATGCAAATTTTAGGATTGGGAGTCATTGATATTGCTTGAAATAAAAAGTAGCTCATATAAGGTATATTTGTTGTAGCTCATATTTATAAGGTTCACTTAAATCATCTCTACCTGTCTCATGTAATCTTGCTAACTGTCACAGGTCTGATCTAGGGTCTTATTTTTCGCCCTAGTCTTTCCCGTGCGGCGTGTTTCCCTCCTCGGAACCACCAGCCTACAGCACTATGCAGCCAGCAGATGCACTGCACAGCACCCCTTTGGACACCACCTTCGCACACACCCGGCCAAGTGCTTGGTACCACGCCCTATTGCTTGGCGCAACAAGGTACCCGCACTTGATTCCCGGTCGCAGCACCCTGCTCGAACACTTGCTCAATCACCAAGTTGCACTGTTAGGTGTTACAATG
>JAVDBV010079907.1:0-15423 GCA_032619315.1 Piper longum | reverse complement strand
AGACAAACAAAGCCTCCCCAATTTCCTGTCTCTTGATATCTCCATACCAAGAATCTTCTTTGATTCACGAAGATCCTTCATCTCAAACTCCCTATTCAATTGAGTCTTTAACTTCTCAATTTCTGTCTGACTCTTGGAAGCTATCAGCATATCATCAACATAAAGAAGAAGATATATATATGATCTATCCTGTAGCTTGCGTAAGTACACACAGTGATCATATTTGCTCCTCGAGTACTTCTGCCCTATCATGAACTTGTCAAATCGCTTATACCACTGCCTTGGAGATTGCTTCAATCCATATAGCGATTTGTCCAATTTGCACACCATTTTTTCCTTTCCATCAACTTTGAATCCATCTGGCTGAGACATATAGATTTCCTCTGGCTGAGGCAATTTGGCTTCAAGGGTTGCTTGGTGAACTGGGAATGAAACAGAAGCACATCAAAGTGCATTGTGATAGTCAGAGTGCTATTCATTTAGCAAAGAATCAGGTTTACCATGCAAGAACGAAGCACATCGACGTCCGATATCATTTTGTACGAGAAATTCTAGAAGAAGGTGGAGTCATAATCCAAAAGATTCCGACCGCCGAGAACCCTGCTGATATGCTGACACAAGTGGTAACTGCGATCAAGTTTAAACATTGTTTGGACTTGGTCAATATTGTTACAAATTGAAAGCTGGAGCTTGCAGACACTACTGAAAGATGGTTTTCTGAGAGAATTGTATGGGATTTTGCCAAGGTGGAGAATTGTTGAATGACATAATTCCCACATCTAAATGGTGTGGGATGTGGGGAGAGCTCTCTTCTTATAAAAGGGACCCTTCCCCGCTTTAGTAATTCATCCCAAGGTAATTCAAAGTTACCAACTTCCCTTTCTACCGGTAGTAATTGTCATTTTACCATCGGTAGTTCTTTCTTTCTTTGTAATATTTCTCTTTAGTGAAATATTATTTTGGTAGTGTCCGAGGACGTAGGCAATAGCCGAACCTCGTTAAATTCTAGTGTTTGTTCTTGTTCTTTTCTTGTCTATTTAATAGCTATTGTCGGGTATAGTTGGTGTTAATTATTGTGCTATTTATATTACTTGTCTTGATAAAATTTTGTCTTGGAGTTAGTTTTTAAACGGATTATCGTGTCCCACCAACTTTCTTGGGAATTTTATCTTGGGGTAATTATTTAGTACAATAGTTTTCACGTTTGTCATCTAGGTAATAGTTCTCACAGTAAACTAGTTATCTTTGGTAAAAATTACCCGTTTTTCACAACAAGACGAAGGTTAACTTTGTTGAAATAAATATTAAAAATTACCCTTTTTACACCTTAATTAGCTTAGCTAAACCAAAATGAATATTAACATTCCAGTGTAGATTGCCCTGTGTTTCTTTTATTCACATGTCAAGCTATAAAATCTACTTAATTATATATGCATTTTAAGTGTTAAAATAAATATAAATATGATTGTTTAAATGGTTTCTTAAGAACCTTAAATCATTTTGAAATGGTTTGTAAAAACCACTATCAATATGATTCTTCTTTTGTTTTAGTAATAGCTTTTAGCTTTCAGAACGTGATTTGACTCGTGCTTATCATAGAGGGAGCTGCTTGGGGCCTTTTCTGGTCTCCATCATCACACCATCACTCACAACTTTGAGTGTTTGTTTCCATTAACAAAACTACAGGCGGCTGCCAACTTTGGCGGCCTTCACCACTTGCCGTCTCTGAACCTCTGTCTCCGTCTACACGTTCCGGTCATCAAAATCTGTAAAAGCTGCGGTGGCTCTTAGGTTGTTAGCTGTATAGAAGATGAAGTTAGTAACTTGTATATATATTATTTTGTAAAACCATCCTTTTTTTGAAAGACTCAGAGGGGATAAAATGATGCTTGTTTATAATGCTTGACAAGAGCATCACGCATTAGCTTATTATTGCATGTTACTAATTTTAACTTATTACTTAAGTTTTGTCTTAGATGTGTTCATGTGGCACTCAATTATAACTTTAGACAAGATTTTGGAGTACCCAGGAAAAAAAAAGTCTTCGACAAGATTTGAGAAAGGCAAGTGCTCGTCCATTGTCGGTCTCGAGCTCAAGTTCAGACAAAGAAGATGAACCAGCCATGAAAGGTCTATTATTTGTACTCGCACGAAGGGTCTATGTCTCCAACATTTTATAGTATCATTTTAAATAAAAGAAGAAAGAATAAATAAAGAGATCAAGTTTGCCTGAAACCCAAAGACAAGGTTTTCGAAGTTGAATGAGCGGAGGCAATGCCCTAAGGAAATTTCATTTTTCTATTTTAAATAAAAAAAATCAATTAATTAATTTTAAATGTAAACCTTCGATATTAATCAAAAAATGAGAGTTCAAGCATATAACAATAAATTATTAAAAGGTTGTTATATATTTATATTTATATTGTTAATAATAGTGAATGTGTAATTATAATTTCAAAGATGATTTTTTTCAATTTTGACATGGATATCAAGAAGCACGAGTGAGAAGCCCTACAAAGGCCCATAATCCCAAGAGAGGAAGGCCCATGAAATTAGCCCATGTTGGAGATTAGGAGCAGCCCAAACCCATTGGACCTGGGAGACCACCCTTTTTTTTGTGGCATCCAAAATAGTACTACTTCAAGATCAAATTTTTTTCCATGAGTGTAGGGGGATGTTTACATTGCAAATAATCCAAATATATAAAGGTGTTCAACATTCGATTAAGTTTGGATGTTTGTAAATCGATTCGAAGCTTGTGTACTTGATTTTAAATGAGTAGGCATGTGCCTGTTCAACTCGACTCGAAATCGATTTTTTTTAAAATAAAAAAATAAGATTTTTAATCATATATTGTATCTTAATTTCTTTCTACAAATATAATAAATTATAAAATAGCATTATACAATAACAATTGTAAATAAAAAGAATCATGATTAAAGTATCTTTGTGCATAATTATTTGAATTTGAGATATTTTGATTATAAAATTAAATTTTAAAATAACTTATATGAATGATGTGTATTAATAAATGCAAATTAAGCTAAAGTTTAACCTCTACTCAAATTCGAAACAAATCTTATAATAATTGACTTGACTCAAACTTAAAATTAGACAAATAGAATTAAAGATAAACAAAACTTGACCTCACCCTTTTATTAAACCCTACCAATTTGGATAAGTATAGATGGATACTCAAAGTCAACTAACATCGCCTCTTGGACTAGAAGGCAAATGCTGCCTAATTTTTTTTCTCTCTATTATTATTATTATTATTATTATTATTTTATTAAGGTTTTTTTGTTAGTATAAAAATAGTGTAAATAAAAAAAAATTATATAAAACAAAAATATAATAAGACAAAATAATATGAAAATTTTAAAATTTATCTTATATGTTTAGATAGTAAAAAAAGAAAATAAAAAAAGAAATACTCATTCTTATGTGTATTGGATGTGTCTTTCAAAAAAATTTTGAATTTTTTTTGTTTTTCATAAAAAAATATTATTTTATAAAATTTTTACATATGTTTATTTTAACTAAAGTTTAATTTTTTTTTATAAATTTCAAGATATCCAAATAAAATTTGTTCTGTAATCTTTAAATTTTATATTCTTTCCATGCAATTTTTAAATAACTAAATAAACAATCCGGTTTTCGTGTTTACATCTCCGTCTAACTGACCAAATCAATTTCATCACCATCACTGACTTGATTAGTTAAATACCTGCATCAACGTAGAGGATTGCGCAAGACCCAGAAAAAAAAATTATCATCAGCGAATGAGGAATGACTTAATCAATCAAAGTAGATCAGTTCATCATCATCACCATATTGAATAGTAAAAACCTGCATCAACATAGAAGACTGCCCAAGACCCAGAAAAAAAATCATCATCATCCATCCAAGTAAATCAACATTTGATGATCAGGATCTCGAAAAATTCCTTCAAACAGAGTAGTACAAGTTGAATAATAACCTATTAGATGCTAATGTGCCAGTGGTTGAGTGATCATATATACTCACCATCGATCCCAGCTGCCATACACTACCCTTGCCGACCATCACCATTCTCCTCATCTGAACACTCCTACTAGCTTAACATTATACGACAAGAGTGCCAAATGTTTTTGCACAAGCACACAACACCCAAACTGGGTTCCCATTCCGACACAACCCACATGCACATGTGATACCCAATCCTTCTCAATTCTTTTTGCAGGACTAACACAAACAATTTACACTGTTTATTTATAGCATTGAAATCCATGGCCTTCTTGCTAATGCCTTTGGTCATATCTGTGCTAGAAAACAGAGTTTACAGAGATAAGATATGAAGGCCATATCATGTCTCACATGTAAGAACAGGGAGGAAAAGATCTGGTTGGTTTGGTTCTATTTCCTTTTTTTTTTTGTTGTTTGGGATCAAATCTGCTAAAATTAGATGGTAGCTCTCGTAATATGACTCGCTTTATGTTGGTCGTCTGTTGAGCACTTGCCAATTGAATACAGAGCGATCAACTCATAAACATAAAGAGACAGATATTGGCAAGAATTTGTTACTCCGTCCAACCTTTGTGTGAACTCTGATACATCAAAAGTCAGGATTAGATCAAAAAGCTTCATATAGAAAAAAAAGGAGTTTATTTTTTTATGGCAAATTCTTTTATTTTATCAGATAAGATACCCACAAAATTTGTCATTCAATCATCAAATAAACTATAGCTAAGTACCCAGTAAGTAAGAACTAAAGTTTGAGCTTAGGACATTAATGCAGAAAAACATTATAAGTAGAATATTTAAAATTAAATAGTTACGTTAATTAATCTCTAAATTGATAAGATACCCACAAAAATAAAAATGTCATTCAATCATCAAATAAATAATTGGAAAGTAGTCAACAAAGATCAATAATCAATTAACCTGAAATGGTTTGCAAGCTGTTCTTCACTACACTCTTCACTACTTAAACCTCAGTAGCTCTCCCTTCTAAGTCTGCACCATTGTTACATCCCAAGTTGGCCGTCGCCGGAGAAGATAACTATGGTCGCCGCCATCGTCTTCCTCCTCCTCCTCGCGCTGCTCCGAACGACCCACGAGCTAGCTCCAGCGAACACCCTCACCATCCACCACGCCGGCGCCGGCACCACGTCCAAGTCGTGGGAGGACATGGTCGCTGGCGACGACGCCCGCCTATTCTACCTGACCAGCCTCGCCGCCGGTGGCGGGAGGACCACCGTCCCCATCGCCTCCGGCCGGCAGACCCCGATACATATTGCCAACTACGTCGTCCGCGCAGCCGTCGGCACCCCGCCGCAGCCCCTCCTCATGGCCATGGACACCAGCAACGACGCCGCTTGGGTCCCCTCCGCCGTCTTCTCCATCGCCGCTTCCCCCACCTTCAAGACCCTCCCCTGCGGCGCCCCCCAATGCCGGCAGGTCCCCAACCCGATCTGCTCCGGCGGCCCCGCCGCCATGGCCTGTTCCTACAACCTCACCTACGGCGGCGCCTCCTTCGCAGCCGACCTCGCCCAGGACACCCTCACTCTCTCCGGCGACTCCTTCCCTTCCTACACCTTCGCCTGCCTCCGCCGCTCCGCCGCCGTCTCCGCCGCGCCGCCGCAGGGCCTCCTCGGACTCGGCCGGGGTCCGCTCTCGTTGGTGTCCCAGACCGACGCCTACTACCACTCCACCTTCTCCTATTGCCTCCCATCGGCCATGTCGGCGAACTTCTCCGGCAGCCTCCGACTCGGCGTCGCCGGCCAGCCCGTCCGCATCAAGACCACCCCTCTCCTCCGCAACCCCCGCCGCCCGTCGCTCTACTACGTCAACCTCGTCGCCATCCGCGTCGGCCGTCGCGCAGTCGCTGGCGTGCCCCCGTCGGCGCTGGCCTTCGACCCGGCCACCGGCGCCGGCACCGTCGTCGACTCCGGCACCGTCTTCACCCGGCTGGTGGCGCCTGCTTACGAGCGGGTCCGGGACGAGCTGCGGCGGCGGGTGGGGCGGCCGGCGACGGCCCTGGGCGGGTTCGACACCTGCTTCGAGGGGCCAGTGGCGGCCCCGGCGGTCACGTTCGAGTTCGAGGCGGCGAACGTGACGCTGCCGCCGGAAAACGTGTGGATCAACAGCAGCGCGACGAGGTTGGTGTGCTTGGCCATGGCGGCGTCACCAGAAAATGTGAACTCGGTGGTGAACGTGGTGGCGAGCTGGCAGTTGCAGAACCACCGTGTGCTTATCGACGTCCCCAACAAGAGGGTGGGCTTTGCCCGGGAACCATGCAGCATCAGCAGCAGATCTTGATAACTTGTTAGTTTGTTAAGTACATTGTTATTATTAAAGCTTTGCATGCATGCAATTCCAATGTTTGTGATTGGCTTTTGTTTTTTTTAATCTTTTTTCTTTCGAAAATGGTGGTGGTGATGATTCAAATCAAATGGGGCTTTCCTTTTTTTGGTTTAAAATGGTGTTTTTGCATGAAAAATTGTAATTTTGGAAAAGGGTCAATGCTCTCATTCCATCAAGCAAAGGTAGGAAAATGGGACGAACTGGGATTTCTCATTTCCCGCTCTAACAATCTTAACATTTTGTGGACGTCTGCCGTCCAAGCATGAGACAAATCGCCGGCCACAAATACAACAACGATGTTGACAACTTCAATCCAACTACAACCAGGTTTCTTCTTCACTCCCCTCCCTGCCATGTCCATCCTCACACGCTCCGCTTCCTTCCATTGCCCAGTAGAGCAGTACAAGTTTGACAGCAACACGTAGCCCATTTCATTTCTTGGTTTCATCCTGGAAAACAGATCCTTGCTTATTATTTCCTTCCCGAGCAGAGTATGATCCATGTGCATAGAATAGGCTGCGCCCAACAAGGTTTCCTTTGAAATACCAGCTGTTTGTTCGGTTTTGAAAGAGTGGTCACTCACGAGCTGATGCGCCTCGCTAAATTGGCCGTTTCGGCCAAGCATATCGACCATGCATGCCACCTGATCTTCATCGCAAACCACCCCATAATCTCTCTCCATCATCTCTAGCAAGCTCCGCCCCTTCTCAACTAGTCCTGCGTGGCTACATGCCATCAACAAGCCCAGGAAGGTCACCTTGTCTGGTTTCACTCCAGAAGAGAGCATATCTTCAAACAAGCACAAAGCATCATCAGCCTTGCCGTGCTGGGCAAAACCCATAATCATTCCATTCCATGAAACTAGGTCCCTTGATCTCATGTTTTCGTCAAATGCTCGTTTTGATGCTTCTAAATCCCCACATTTAGCATACATGTTAATTAAACCATTGGCTACATAAGCATAAGAAAGGAGCCCGCAACGGACCACACCACCATGGATCATCCGGCCATGACCTAGCAAAGCCAAAGTAGAACAAGCAAACAAGACAGCCCCGAATGTGAAGTCATCAGGTCTCACATGGCTCCTAATCATCTCAACCAAGAAGCTCAAAGCCAGCTCTCCATGCCCATTTCTTGCAAACCCACTAACCATGGCAGTCCATGATATGCTATTCCTCTCTGAGGCATGCATAAATAAACACAGAGCTTTGCACACATCTCCTACTTTCATATAAGCGTTTATGATAGCATTCCGGGAGACTTGGGTAGGAAATTCAATCGACTCAAAAATTTTTATAGCATCTTCATGGCAACCGAACTCGGAATAGAAAGACAGAACCGAGTTACTGACCTCAGTAGGCGAGCTCCTCCCGGTTTTCATCACATAAGCATGCAACATTTTCCCACAATGTGAATCAGGTGAATTGCTGCAGGCATTCACGAGACTACTAAATGTCCAACAATCTCCCTCGACCTCAGCGAGCTGCATCTTCTTGAAGATGCACAGTGAAGCTTCAACCTCTCCCCGCTTAGAATACCCCGCAATCATCACATTCCAAGCCACAAGGTTCCGATCAGGCATTTGGTCGAAAACTTGGTGTGCAAGATTCCAACAGTCAGATTTTGTGTACGCTACCAAAAGGGAGCACCACGAGATAACATTCCGATTGCTCATCTCATCAAAAAGTCTAGTGGCACTGGCAGGGCGCAAACACTTCCCATACATGTCAAGAAGCGAATTTGAAACCGGCAAATGAGATCGATAACCAAAACAAATCACAAGCCCATGCAGCTTAGTCCCCTGCCAAAACTCAGCTGCATTGGCAGCAACACTCAGAGTGGCAGTGAAGGTGAACTCATCAGGTTGAATCCCCGAGACTCTCATTGTCAACAAAAGGTTGATGGCTTCCACACAACAACCCAGGTTCGAATAGCCAGCGATCATTGCATTCCAAAGAACCAAGTCCCGTTCTGTCATTTCATCAAACAGTTGCTTCGCCATCGCCAACCTGCCGGATCGAGAGAGAGCTACAACTTTGGAAGTGGCCTTCACCAAATCCCTCTTCCACATCTCCTGAAGATAATCACAGATTCAACCAAATACCAGAACCAAATCTTCTCTTCCCATCATGGTTATTGCAATGATCCAGCTCCAAACTGACTTGGTGGCCAAAAGAAATGTCAACTAAATTATCACCACTTTTATAAGAAAAAATACATTAAAAAATCAAGAGAAAATAGGAACAAATTGCATAAATTAAAATTGGCCTTTAAATTACCCAAGGAAAAAAAAACAAAGAATCAGACTGATTTAACCGAAATCAGCCAAGAACCAATTCGTTTTGAATCGGTACGATGTTAACTGTTTACCTGCACATATCAACAATATGAAATAGCTCATTCCAACAACAAATCCTAACTTCAATCCAATTACAACCCATAAAAGGCCATAATGAATCATAGAATAACCATCCAATTACATATAAAGCATGCATGATCATAGAATAACCATCCAATTACAGTTACTAATTTGAACTATCAAACTGAAAGCAAAAAGCTTCATTCTCATTTCTTACTAACGACCATCTGCCTACTCCCGGCATTTTTTATGCAACCGATCAAGTTTTGAAACATTATTGATAAGCGAGCTAAATATCCAAAGGATGCAAAACAAGTAAGAGATCCCTCTATTCACGTATAAACCTAATATAAAAATTAAACAGAAAGCATGCAAATCACCCAGATACTACAGAGGTGCTCAAATTGGATCAGTAGAAATCGATCTCGGGTTTTGTCGTACACCTAATTGGTTATTCTAATTACGTAAATAACAGTTCAATCCGCACTCAAAGGAAGGTAGGGCATTTCCGGTTGATATAAGAAGAGCTTTCGCGCAACAAACAATGGTATCTCCAAAAAGTATACCCAATAACAAGCAACCACAACAATCAAAATTAAGCCAAAAAAACACAGCCATTAACCGAAAAGTCTTTCTCCGGCTAGCACACTGCTTATCGGAAACCCAGGGGGAAAGTCATACAAATGGGACAGATTTCAACAAGCTACCATCTCCATGAAATCAAACACCACAGGTCACTCTCTGATACAAAAAAAACAAAGGGAAAGGAATAAAACAAAAATGAGCCTTTCAGTTACCTGGGATTGTGAGTGTTTGATCGGTCCAACGACGCCGCCATTACAGAGGAAGTGATGAAGGGAGGACCACGTCGCCGGTGTTGATGGAGGCGGCGATGAGAAGAGCGGCTTGGACGACGCCGGCGGTAAGTGGGCGCTAAGGCCTCTTTTTTACAATTAATTAAGGCCAATTATACCTCTCTAATGAAAAAATAAAAAATTCAAGCAGCCACTAATACTCCTAATGTAAGTTGAAATTAGGAATTTAACTATGTAATTTAAAAAAATTAATATTGCAAAAAAACTACTCCTACCTTTATCTTTAATATTTTTTATCCTGTGTATATTCTCAATCGACGAAGCCTGAAGCCTCGTACCAAGTTAGTCAACAATCCGTTCTATCCGAAGCCGATAGATAAGTCTATTACTGAAATTTAGCTAGCCTACGCTTTCAGGCTTTTACGCTTTTAGTATATTATCAAACTATTTGGCACTGATAATCAAAGATTGAGATTCCACTATAAATTCATCTGAAATATTAGCCTTTATTTTTAATATTTTCTATCTCACCTTTATTCTCCTCGATCATCATCGGCAAAAAAAACAATGAAGTTAACATCTTGCTCATACCCAAATTCTAAATAATAACTAGACTTCACCCTTTTGTTGCATAGATTCAAAGAAAAAAAAAATGGGGCCATCCAAATTCCAAGCATCTATTACTTCCAATACTAGTAGCATGGCCTCCAATGGTGGTCACACTAATAAAACTGGCGGCAACCAAGATGTTAGCACAAGAGCTATTCGTGTGAGCAGAGCACTACTAGTTTGGCAACAGCAGGGAGGCCCCGCTACTAGTATTAGAAGTAGGAGATGATGAGAAGTTGTTGATACTGTTGAGAATGAGACTGAGCATTCGGCTTTATTGCCTTTTATAAGCTCCAGAAATGTAATCAATCTTGGTAGTTATATCAGTCAAGTATGATTGGTAGTGCATAAAACAGCAAACATGTACTGCTTTTTTGTCCAACATGTGCTGCTAGTACAAAGGATACTAGTCTGTACTACAAATCTCATGTACTACAAGCTAGGTTGATGATGATGGATTTGATGAAGATGCGCCCAAGTTCCACCAACTCCTAATGAAAACATGGAAATGAAATCACAATAGCTGTCGTTTTAATGTTTTTTGCCAGTTCTTTGTAAAAAAACGAGATGGGTAGGGATTGGAAACTGATATTGAAGCTTGGATTTTGATAGGTGATATGAGGAAGAAACTCTCTTGGAGGACCACTTTAACAATTGACCACCAGAGCTTGTGGTATGGTAGTAATCTGAAAGATAACTCATTTTGCTATACATGGTAAATCCTATTCTTACCTGACTATTTGATTCTTGAGTTGTTTCAGACTTCTAGCTGCTTTGTTCCATGAGTTATTTTAGTAACATGAAACCACACTCGAATAACACAGCAGTCATGCCATTCAGGAATTTGATCCATCATTCTTCTGCTCTAAAACAACCATCTTGTTTTACACCATTAGATTGTTCACTACAAATAGCAGTTCTTGTAATTCTGATCCTAACATACAAGGTATATACTACTAAAATACATGGAACAAAATAAAACTATATTTAATTTTTCAAACAGTTTTATGTGGAAAATGATGACAATTTCGATGAAACGACGATCGTTGAATAATGCTCAGTGAAGGCAAACACGACAGCAAAGAGTAAGAAAGAAGAACATGGAATGAAGAGACAAGCACCCCAAATACATCATATAGTATGAGCCCTCCTGCTTCAAAAACCAGCATTATGTATTAATTCTGTAATTCAGTTGGTTGAGTTCAGAATCAGAAACTTTGATGTGAGTTTGTAGTCTGTGTTCTTTGCAATACTTCAACCTAGAAAGTTATGAAGAGATCATGATCATTCATCCGTGCATATAATTTTTTGATACAACGGATCATGAGAATTCCTAGCAAGAAAAGAAGAAAATCCATGGAACACTCAATTGGTCCTATGAATTCATTGTACAACCTGAAAAATATAACAGATGGAAAATCACAAACTATATTGTTCAAACAACCTTAACGGAGAGATCAAATGGAGTTCTTTTTACTTGTCATCATCTGGGAAAAGTGATGAAGTTGAACATTAAGACCTTTTCAATGGTTATGCACACAATTCTTAGATAGAGGTAAAAAAGTTTGATACTCTGTTGCTTCTTGCTGATCCATATTTGAATACTGTAGTTTGAACACAACTCCATGTTTGAATTGAAACAAATATCCCCTTTATCAATTTGTTGAATTCAGAACTATGTGATACTCTGAAATGTGAATTCATTTATTTGTGCTTTGTTGAATTCGCATAGCCAAGAACTTAACAAAAAAAAAACAAAGAAACCAAGAACTGGGTTTTAGTGACTAACTTGTGTAGAATAAATAGGAGTCAAACCGGTGAGTGTCTCAACTGTTTGCTACAACAATGACAATCACATCACTACAGTTCCATGAAATTTTCACGAGATGAGGCAAAGGTCAACATTTTGAGCTGTAAAAGATATTAATCCGCGTTCTTGGAGTAGTGAACTGTCGTGAAAAATACAAGCAATTCTCAAACAACCACACTTTTTTTTTGAGAAAGGGGACCATAGAAAATGAAACTATTGAAGAACATTGTGTAAAGGCTGTGCACCTTTTGAATATCAATCCCTTATGGTTCAAGATGATCATGTGCAGAAAACCACTTTTTAGCTCTTGTCAGCATATGTGGAATGTAATCATGGGCAATAAAGTATTTGAAGAACAAGAAAAAAGAAATAACATGGATGATTATAGCCAGCTCAGAGAGGACTTATCCAGAACAGAACTCCCACTGGTGGAGAAGATGATGATAGCAACCTTGGCATCGCACAGAATGAACAGCTATTGGGCAGTCTGAAAACCCAAGAAAATCCACTATTTTCCATCACTACGCCACCTTCTAAAATCCATTTGGCAGGATTTAGAAGGGCACAGGGGAACCCAGAGATCGGGAGTTGAAGACGCAGAAACAGATTGGGAGATAGAAGGGAGAGAGTGAGAGACCATGTTGAGATGGGAAGGTTGGGATTGGGATCTTTGCTATATCTGTCTAGACAGTTGGCAATTACTAGATGAAGCGGGAAGCAGTGTTGATTGGACCTTTTTTTTTCCTAAAAATTATTATTGATGTTCTTTTTAAATTTTTATAGGTTGGATAAATGTTTTTAAATCTTCCAACACAAAATTTAAAGTTAGAAATTCGCAGGTATTGATCAGACTAGACCAGGACTTGGAATTGGAAGGAGCCTATATTAATTTGTCTTTTTGGAACTTTTGTATGTTGCTCCAATAAAATTTGTCACTTTCTTTTTAAAAAACAGTTTTTCTGGTCATTGAAGAAGTAAACAGAAAATTTTTGTTCACACTCGTTTTGTATTTTTTAATGGATACAGATAACAAAATCATTAGATTTCTTTGAAATATAATTAATAAAGAAAAATATTGCTCTTAGTGGTTCTTGGTGTTTACTTTCCCTGCATTTACTCGTTTATTTCTTTAAGTTGGGCTTTAAAAAAAACACTATCTTTTGTTTATTTATATTAGTAAAAAAAAGTACATTGAAAGTCATTTAGAGGTTATATGTAACCAAGACCAAGATAATTATTTAGGTTAATACAAAATATAAATAAAGTAGACGATTTGAGAATTTGATATTAGTTATAAAAGTTAACACATTTTTGTAGTTTTTAACCGAAATTACAAACTCGAATCTCTCAAAAATTACCCAAAACCAATAATAATGAAAAACCAAAACTCAAAATTCTCTTCCAAAATATTTTCTTAAACAAGCAAAAATAATTATCTTAATAGTGGTCCAATATAACTTCTAGGGTGAGGTTAGCCTAAAACCTAGGGCAAATCACTAAATTAGGAGGTCAAAATCTAATAAAACTAGCGCCCCCAATAGCACAAACTTGTGTTTGCACACTAAAGACACGCATGGCGACACTAAACATCCCCACCGTTAATGATGTGGTACACTCTACATCTCCATTTATGTCCGTAGTGTGCGAATACAATAACGAGTAATCAAAACTTGTTTAATTAGATCCCATCTTAATTGCTCATATATGTTTGTAGTATGCGAATGCAATAACGAGTCACCAAAACTTGCTTAATTAACTCCCATCTTAATAAATAAAATAAAAATAATTAAATAAGTAAACAACAATAACTTCAAAATTGAAACACAAAACAATTTTTTTTTTGATATATCTTCCAAGGCCGTGACCGTGAGATCACTTAATTTAGTTCCACATCTAATACCTATTTAGATAAAATCTTAATAGACTATAAATTTTTAACTTGATTAACTACTTGTAAAGAAATAATTTATACTAATTATGTTGTATTTGGGGATGAATCATTATAAATAGTACGAAAATATTTTTATTTCGTATTGGATGGTGGGCTAGACTGGAGACGTTAGTTAGGCTGTCGATCATGGACTAAATGTCATGGGCTAGAGCTACCAAGAGGCTGAGTATAAGAATTTTAGAGATAAAATTTCATAAGATAGGTAGATTGTAAAATCTCACAATTTAGTCTTACCTATTTAGACAAGATTGTGATGAACTATAAATTTTTAATTTAGTTAACTATTTTTTAATAAATAATTTAAGACTATTGGGTGCGTTGTTCCGACAACCATAGACCCATGGTTAAACGTGGCAACGCATTTAGACAAGAAGTTAGGACAATGCCACATTTAGGTTTTAACGTTTACTAATTGATGCATCTAGGCTATTTTCTATTATTTTGGCCAAAAAAAAAATAACTTGTACATGCAAGTGGCGCTTGATCAAACAACACAACTCTACTCCTATTTCCTTCACTTCTAAATTATTTTTTTTACTTTTTTTTCTTTGTTGTATGTGGATCAAGTTGAAATTAAAACGGGATGCAAATTAATCCCAATATAGTTATGGCAAAAATAATTATTTTTAATGTGGGAAAATAATTATTATTATTAAAGGTACTTTTTTGGTTAGGATTTGAACCTCATTACACCTTAAAAAAAGTGAAAATACATCATAATTGTATTAAATTTTAACTAAGATGACTAAATAATATACATTAGAAGAATTAAATGCATTAGTTTGGTTTTTTATTTGCTTTAAATTGGATTTTTTAGTTGTATACAAGTTGCAAAAAAAAAAACAAAACAAAAGCAAAGGCAATCTAACCAATTAATATAAAGCATAGCTACTTTAATTTGATCGTTTTAAATTTTAACACCGATTTTTTTCATTAATGACTTTAACAAGATGAGTCGAATTTTAAAATAAATGGTTGACATTAATGAATTACCTCAAAAGGCTGCATATATTCATAGATATATTCAATTAATGTAAACCAACTCAAACAAAAATATTTATTATTTTTTAACACATCTCAAGTAAAGTATCTATTTTTATTAATAAAATAAGACTTTTTAGAGATTTGAGCAATTAAAATGTAATAAAATATAAATCAAATTATTATAATATATATTTTCATTCAATTAAAATTATCTTTATATATTAAATTATTATACTCTATTTTATTATTAAACTAAAATTTAACTATAAAATTAAAATTTATCCGAGTCATTCTTTAATAATCGGTTTGTTGCTTAGTGCCCGTCCTATTAACCGATAACGAAAAAAATTATGTAAAAGTAAGAAGAATTATTGCCGAAAATAAAGCGGAGGAAACAAGGATGGACCCCAACAAAATAATATGCCCATAAAACGTAATTTCACAAACATAGAAACCCAATTACGTGAAATCTCCTGAATAGCAACACTCAACCCCAACCCTACCCCCTTCTTCTTCTTCTTCTTCTTCTTCCACTCTGGTTCACCCTCAA
>JAVDBV010079905.1:0-37285 GCA_032619315.1 Piper longum | reverse complement strand
AGTGCCCGGGCGTTCGGCGGCCCAAGCTCGACTTGGATCTGACTTTTAGACAATTTTTGGAGATATATAAATATTATTTTGGGATTTTTTATAGAGACGTTAATTTGAAAACACATCAAAGGGGAAAAAATGTACCTAAGATTTGGTTATAATAGAAGAAGAAATTAACTTCTTCACCAATTATCGCCGTGTTCTACTAACAACAATACTAAGAAATCTCTCGTATTTTTTACTTTTTTGTTAATATTTTATAGGGGATTATGATTAATCAATATTGAGAGTAATTTGACTTATATTTGGGAGTAGTTTTAATTGGAAGAGGAAACAATGGTTATATAAAAGAATTTGAGATCATAGTGAATTCGGTATTGGTCATGGTTTTCCCCCTTCATTTTAGAGATGTAAATTTGTCGTCATCGATTTGTTTGTTTCATGTAATTATTTTGATATTTATTATTATTATTTAATTTTGTTCAAACCTAATTAAAATTAAAATGAAGGGATTAAATCCTAATAGTATTCGCCGGAAGAATTGATATCTCAATCATAATCACTTCTTGCGCCATCACCCGATGCTGCAAGGCATCAAAGATGGCAAGCACCATTCAAGATCAGGTTGGTGCTATACTACCATGACATTCTATGCAGTGGTACCAACTTGGCTAATGCCACCCCCGTGAGGATCAGCAATGACAAGTTCCTTGGTGACTACAAATTCGGGATGCTTCTGTTGTTTGATGACCCCGTGACAGGAGACAAACACCTGAGGTCTACACCAGTGGGTTTTACTTTTATGACACGAAGAGTACACCTACAATGCTTGGTTTGCTTACATTGTGGTGGTGGAACTGGAGACTTCTTCATGGCCAGGGGAATTGCTACTTCAAAATTACAGATGCTGTTGAGAGGAAGGTTTATTTCAGGTTGCAAATGGGCATCAAGCTGCATGAGTGTTACTAAGTATACCACTCCTTGAGTGCTCGTCCCGGTGAATAAATAATGGGAAGTATCACTTTCGCATGTTCTTCTAAAAGTACTGAAATGTGCCACACATTTGTAATTGTTTCATTATTTAAACCACTAAAACTTTTGCTTCATGCTCTTCTTTCTAAATCATCAGAACTGCCCATTATAAGGAGTTGTCTACATAATAATGGGTGATTAAAAATAAACACAAGCCGGCTGCAATAAGGATAAGTGCAATTAAGAATCGGCTGCATGTAATGTTACTGAATTAATAAGGACGATTGCTTATGATAAATCTAAGTAAGCTGCGCATATATATGGATGTTTATATATGATTTGAATATTGATCTAGCCGCGATAGTATCTCACCGACCAGCAACCGTATTCCCACACTCTACTTTTAGACGGACGTTGCCAAATAGTTCGTCATAGCTATAGTTACATCCTAACTTATATACCCACCCCTCTGTGTGCTAGCTAAGCTCATCATCCTTGCAAACCACTCAACAAGCTCGCATAGTTGTCTTCCTGATCACGATCATCTCATTTCTTGCACCATCACCGGAAGCTGCAAGGAATCAAAGATGGCAAGCACTGCGCAAGAGGTTGGTGCTCTACAACCATGACATTCTATACAATGGTATCAAAGTCGCCAATGCCACATCTATAAGCATCAACGATGACAAGTTCCTCGGTGACCACAACTTCTGGAAGTTTGTGTTGCTTGACGATCCAATGACGGCAGACCAACACCTGAGATCCACACCAGTCGCCAGGGCTCATGGGTTTTACTTCTATGACAAGAAGAGCACATACAATGCTTGGTTTGCTTACTCTCTTATCTTCAACTCCATTATGTATAAAGGGACTATCAACCTAATGGGGGCAGATGTGATGATGGAAGAGACGATAGATGTGTCTGTGGTTGGTGGAACTGGAGACTTCTTCATGGCCAGGGGAGTTGCTACCTTCAAAACAGAAGAATTTCAGGGGGAGGCTTTCAGGGAAATGGGTATCAAGCTGTACGAGTGTTCCTAGGAGTAGTTCGAAATGTTACTGGGCATATATAATTATCATGTTCCAATGTGCTTACAAAGCTCCATCAAGAATATTTGATGGATGTCATTAATCAGTGCGACATGTTAGGCGACAATTTAGTAGCGTACTGCTCTATATATCACTTTTGTATTTTTTTCATTCATATCCAATTGCAACATCCATCATTAAATTAAAGTGTGTTATTTTCCATTTGAGAGTAAACATTATACTCTTGATGATCTGCCACCAAGTCGGGTATGTGAATCCCCTTAATGACAAGGCAAAATAATTGCATTGCTTCAATAATCATACTACAAGAAATCGACCACAAAGTAAAAACATATCAAGAGGGAAAATCACATATGCCAAAGCCATACAAGTAGCTATTCATTGGCACAAAAAATTTCATAGCCATACAATGATTAACACAAGTTTGACAATACAGAGGCCGTGCAAATTTAAACTTCCGAGTAGATATGAAAACAGATAGTCCTACGAAACTGTTGTAAGCTAATTAAACAAACTGTGAAACAAAAGGATACATTACTCAACTGAAACATTTTATAAATGTCTAAACACAAGTACCCCGAGCAAAAGAACGAAAATTTTGACCCAGTAGGTGTTGAGGGCTTTGCACCTATATAGGTCCTATACCCTACGCACTTGGATGTTGTGAGTGGACTGTGAACGCCATATAGGTTGTCTTCCACTTTGGACAATAGCAACTTGCTCGCCCTCCTTGACCATTCCTCGCGCCTGCACAATGATCAATATATGAATGAGATCAACAATAAAAAGGATCTTCAGAAAACTGACATACCATTCAAATCTTCTAGCTTAAGTGTAAATGGATGATAATTTGATAAAGTAAAATTTCATTCAACAGGTTCAATATCAATTTGTAAAAAGATGGATAAAGATGCCCAAATTAACTGCTTCATGCAATAAAGTGAAGCTAAATCAAATTACCTGCAAATACGACAAGGCTTTTTCAAATGTTTTTTCCGCATCATTAGAAAATTCCATTTGGATGGGGCAGACTCCTTGATAGAGCGCCAGTCGTTGTCTCACTCTTTCACTAATTGGCCACCAATCATAAAATCAGCCATTTAACTAGTAGATATTGGTAAAAATCAACACTGGAACATATGAATAACTTTAAATAATCGACTTACTCATCAGTAAAAGCAAATATAGTGCCAGAAGGCCTATAGTGGCTCAGAAGAATTGCCATAAATCCTGATCGTGTAAATACAACAATTGAAGTCCCGAGCGTGTTCGACATCATGGTTGCATGGAAAGCAAACATTTCACTCATATGATTCTGGATAAAAGCAGAGACAAAAGTTTTTTTTTTTTTAAGTTTTGAATTTCAAACACATTGGTAATATAATAATAATAGCATACCCACCTTAAATGCTTGACCAAGATTAGATGGTCTGTCCCCTCCTGTCATGGTTGCCTCTGTTCTCAGTGCAACGGTGTGCATGACCCTAACTGCTTTGAGAGGAAACCTGTGCAGGTATGTCTTTATTGTAAGCGCTTAGCAAATGCAAATTATAGATACAAGAACATAACCATGGCTCCTTACTTTCCATGAGCTGTTTCTCCAGAAAGCATTATTGCATCAGAACCTTCACGTACAGCTATTGCAATATCCGAAACCTCGGCTCTTGTAGGTGTTGGATGCACAATCATGCTCTCCAACATGTTGGTCGCCACGATGACAGCTTTTCCCATGCTCCGGCAAATTCTAATGATCTCTTCCTGAATTTGATCCAAGCAAATTTCTCAGTGTCTCAAAAAAAGAGATGGAGTATTTGAGTATTTGTTAAACCACATCCCAAGCCTCTTTTCCATAGAGATTAAAGAAGTTGTCTATTGGTTAAAAGAAGATCTTTCATGTCCAAAAAGTTTTTGAATTAATAGGACAAGGAAAAATCAGAACAATACTGGGATAGAAACAAGGAATTGCAGCTATTCCTGATCCATTTATAGCTAAAAAGTAGTGAAATAAGCAAACTAAATGTATGGATGGAGTCATTTACAACAGAGTAACGAATAGCCAACACAAAATAATGTTTACTTGTCTATGTGCATCAGAAAACTGAGCAACAACATGTTACTTGACTGTTACGCATTTCAAGAAACAATTCAACTATTCCATTGAGCCAAAAAATAAAGAAACAAATTCATGATGACTGACTCAGAATAAATGAAAAAATAACAATACAGCTAAAAGTTAAGTTATTTTACAGAAATTCACAAACCAAAGAACCAAAAATATGTGTAGTTGCAGCTGCTTTTAACTACCTGTAGTAGTGGAACTTCTTCAATGGGTAGCTCTGCACCAAGATCACCCCTGGCCACCATGGCCTACAAGGGAAATCAATAAAAGCATTATGCAAACTAATTATGTAAGTGTGTGTTAAAGCAGAAAAGAAAACAAGAGATCATAAAGACATTATTTTACTGCATAAAATACTTCTTATACAATCGCAAACACATCTTTCCTTCCCTTCATTCAAACTAGATCAACATATCCTCTGATTAATTTCTTCTTTGCTCTCCTCTATTATACAAAATTCACTTAAATAGATATACATAATTCCCCAATGGTGCACCCACAACTGAATGAACAATTGTGTCAACTATGATTAAACTTGCCCCCCTTTACCAACCGACAAGACCTTCTACTGGCCCATCTATCTAAATTATCCAAGTATAAAATCGATATCATGCACCCTCAGTTAATAAAAACCATTTTACATAACCCTCCCTGCCCTCTTGTTGTCAGTTCAAAAATATTTTGTCTCTACTATTTAATTCAAAACCATTCAACTCCTTACCAAGCCAAAGGCACAATCACAATAACAACACAACCAGCCATAACCCAAACTCACCACTCACTTCAAAGCCTGCTGCTAGCTGGTTTAATCAAGTAAGGTTACCCCAACTAAATCCCCGATTTGGGCATTTAATCTTGTGACCATTCTTAGTGTCTAGTCATATACACCACTCTCCATAAATTCGTTTCTACAGTTCACTAGACAACTAACATTAAAACCACAACTATCACCAACAACACAGCAAGTACTAACTGCAAAACAATCTTGATCAAAATTGACTGTGAATTTTTAATTTAGTTAATGACCATGACTAACTACTCTAAACCGACCAACCCATACAACTGCCAGCAACTCTCTCCAATTGGTGTCCCACAAATTCATTTCTATAGCCATTCAAGACTATTGCAACAAGGCTACACGAATAACTAGAATCAATAAGTAATGACTTACTCCATCAGATGCAGCTATGATTGAATGGAGATTTGGTATTGAATCCGCACTTTCAATCTTCACAGTTACATGAATGTCGGCATCACAACCTGGAAAAGTCATAAAATCTGATATAAGGTTCAAACTTTTAAGTGCATACACAAAGAAAATGAAATAAGGACTTCACTTAAATGGCCAAGAATGAAAAGATAATTTAAAATTTACGGCGGAGATAATCTTTCAGTTCATGGACGACTTTTGCATCCTTGACAAATGACACAGCATAATAGTCTATTTTATTTTCAACCCCAAACTTGATGTCATCCCAATCCTTTTCTGCAGAAAAATCATAGAAACAGTTAAAGCAAAGTACAAAATGTGAAAAAGTGGGACAAGTGATAGAATAGAATTAGTAGGTTAACTGACTCACCCGTAATAGATGGAAGTGTGGCACTCTTTCCACGAACATTCAGATGACGTCTTGACTTAAGTTCACCTCCATCAACAACTTCACACTTAACTGAATCCTCTGTCTTGGACTTCACCATTAACGACATCATTCCACCTGGGACACAAACTCTATCATTTTAAATGGAGAAGCATATGATCTACATCTGAAATATTACTCAACAGACTAAATTTTCACTTGGACTTAGAAGGCAGCACAAAATATGGAATCTAAGACATGACAAGGAATCACACACCATACCGTCCACCAAAAGAATATCACCCACTTCCACGTCATTAACAAAGTCATCATAGTTTACACTGACACAAGTATCATTTCCAACCCCTCTTTTAATAGTAAATGTGAATTCTTGCCCACTCATTAGTGTAATTGGTTGTGGCAAATCTCCACTTCTAACTTCTGGACCCTGTACCCAAGAAACTGCAGAGTCACTCCCCGGAAAAGAAAGGATAAATGCAACATTGAACAATATGATTAATAAAAAGGCACCAATTAACCTAAATACAACATAAGTATAATTATGCAACTTGCCTTTGTATCAAGCATGATTGCTATCACATTGTCTGTATTTTGGGCATTGTACTCTTTGACAAGATCAATAACCTTCTGGTGTGAGGCATGGTCCCCATGGGACATATTCAGCCGAGCTACATTCATACCTTCCTCGGCTAACTTCCATATCATCTCTCTAGTGTTACTAGAAGGGCCAATCGTGCAAACAATCTTTGTCTTGCGTCTAGCAATGGGCTTGGACCACAACTCTGTGGTTGAGTCTACAATCTTCTGACCACCTCGGTGCTGCAGCAGCCCCTCTCCTCCATCCTAAATCACAAGCAACAATAACATAGTTCTAAACGAAATGACAAAACAGATTTATCAAGCACACTCTTTTGTTTTGTATAATGTACCCACTCTACAGTCGACAAAAAACTAAAAATGAAATGAATCCACATATCTAACGGTCTTTTCAAATGAAAACTTAGGCCATAAGCCAAGCACATAAACCGCCCATAGATGTAACTAGCACTACAAAAGAATATTTTTTTTCTCTGTACCTATCGTCAAATAATTCTTTCCAGATGATACTCGCATGGAGATATACTTTGCTCCAAAAGATATACAAACTAGAAAGACAACAAGATAGAATCAAAGCAATACCACACTGATGAGCTTACAAGTTAAAGAACTCAACAACCAGAAGAAGATCATTTCTTTCCACATATCCAGCCAAACAAGCATCAAAACAAACACAACCAAAAACAACCCAACTGTCCACACCAGCAACGACCTACCACTTCGGGAACATCCTCTGGCGTGACGGGGACCACCTCCGGTTCCACCGAAACAGATCTCCTCGCCGACACAGCAGCTACCAGGCGGAAACGAACGATTCTCCTCCCACATTGCCTACCCAACGGCGAAATCTTGCTCGGAACCACCAAGGCAGTCGACCTCTCGCCGGACCTCAGCCCGGAGCCGGCACAATACAAAGAGCCGGCCGCGGATCCGGTAGCTGTCACGAGATTGGCCATCGTGGGTGCGGAAAGATACAGTCTTTGGAGACGGTGGAGGAGGAGTCGGGCCGGCGGCAGCGACGGCGGCGGCGGAACAGGGTGGCGGTGGGCGGCGATGGGGGGAAGGGTTTGATTTAAAGAGGGAGACGCGCCTCGGTCGTATCGATGGAGTCATTGTTGGTTGGACCTTGTCTTGCCCGTCCGACCTAATTTTTCTTGTTTGCGTGCGTTTTGTAGGATATGGGTAAATTGAGGGAGGTTGATGACTCAGGGCGTGGGGTTAGTAAAATTATGAATTTAGTTTATATTTGTTAAAATAGATTGACAATATTAATATTATTTTAGTGTCAATCTATCGCTAATGAGATTATATTTGTCAATAAATTTAAATTATAAATTTATTATATTTAAATTTTATGCTTACAAGTTTATAAATTATATTTACATAAATGATGTGGGAAATCTTACCAATGGGTTTGTAGTATTTTTTTGGCTGGAATGAACCATGAAAAAATTGTATAAATACGATTCAACTTAAAAAATTAATCTTGCTAACCTATTAATATAGATTTACCGCTCAGATTCACAAGTACAAATGAGATTGTTAGATTTATAGCCCATCCATTCTAGGTGATGTAAACAAGTCTACCAAGTCAATTCATAAGTATTTTGTATTCAGCTTGGTTTGAGTACTCATTAATTTTGTACTTGAAAAAAATATTTAACATGAAGTGGATAACTCATTAAAGTGTGAACAGATCTTGAACTAAAAAATGTTCGGCATGCCTTGGCTAGAAACCTAAGTTTGATGTATTTGAACTCGATATGATTCTCGGCTCGACTCGGCTCATATATTATTTTTATGTCAAATTGTTTATACGAGTAAAAAAGATTTATGCCATCATCAATTACTTAAAATAAAATATTACTAGTACTAAACATGTTACTTGACTATTAACTATTTAGATTATTTAATAGTAGCAATACTTATACTTAACCTAAATTAAGATTTTTTTCTAAAGTGAAATATATCAAATACAACTTATCAGACTTACTGAGACTAAATCATGATTATATAATGGTCGTACTGATAGTAACCATACTCACTAGTTACTTATTTAACAATTAATAACTTTCTAATAATTGATGCATGTAATGATTGTAAACTACCTATTAATGGACACTTAGTACTCAATGCTTGGGAGTTACTACTTATTGGATATAATTAAGCCAAGTAATTTTACTTGGTTCAGCTCGGCTCGACTCATATATATATTAATCACAAACTAAACTTGAACAAGTAAATATTTAGCTCGAGCTAAGCTCAAAATATATAACTTGGTAATAAACCAAGCTCGAGAAAACTAGTTTAAATCAAACACGATATGAATAAAGTTGTAAGAACCTGTATTTTATTATTATTTTATTTTTCATTTTTATTGCCTAATCTATTATTTGTTTTAAAATGTCACTCATAGAGATAAGGCTAGAGTTAATTATTAGAATTTAGTTGATGTTTTAGTTACGATGGAAGATAATTAAGAGGAGGTTTCGGTGAGATATTTTAAGGATCATATTTTGTGGATGATAGGACGTTGTATGAGGGATTTGTATGGTTGTGATGGTTATCCAAGATCATCCTCAATCGTTAAATAGAATGGATCGTGAGAATGGGTTTGGATGCTGGATTGGCCATCATCGGTGTTATTCCTCTCCCCACCTGCTTTCTTTCTTCCTCATCAGTACTCGCTTCGTTTCTTTCTTCTTCATTGTGTGATATCATGCATGACATATAGCTTTTGTCCTGCACATCATTAAGCAATTGCAAGGTTCCTTAGGGGGTTGTTGTGTACGTGTGGTAGAGTGGCTATTATGTTATAAGCGTGTTATTTCATCTCTAGTAATTGTGCAAGGGTTAGATCATGATTTCTTGGTGGTGGTTTGTTTAATTGTTATGCTTGGGTAAAGACGGGCAATATATTGTGATTAAGGATGTCAATGATCTATATATATAGAGATATACATATGTAAATTGGCCTCAATAAGATAACTCTTGAAGTGGTTGTTGGGTAAGGTGCTTGGAAGGAAGCTTTAGGGTTTGATCCGGTTGCTTAGAGTTTGAATCTATATAGTAATGTTCAATTTTATTGGGTTGTGGTTATATTTGTTGTTGAACGAGTTCATAAATTATTATCAAAGTGACCCATGATTCTTACTTTTTATATTGTTCATGATACATAAACTAAATTATTGAATCATGCGTTGTGATATGAGTAATATAATTCAACTATGGAATGAATTATCATTGATTAATGGCATATTATCTAATTTGTGGTTAACTATAAAATTAATCATTTATTAATATATTAATAATAAAATGAGTTATTAAAATATAATTGTGAGATCATTACAATCTTTGAACCCTAATAACACACTTAGAATAAATAAAGTTTGAACATTTAACTAGTTAATTATTTAAATAATCTTACGAGTGGTATCCTTTAAATTTTAATACAAGCTATATTAAATAATTGGATACGACGATCTAACTGATCTAAGGATGATTAATTAGAGTTAGTGAAAAGTTAATAAATTATTATTAATATATAATCAAGTTATTATTGATAGAATAAGTTACTGTCCTTTCTTATTTAGAATTAAAGTGTGATATTAATTAATAGTGTAAATAACAACCTAAATTTCTAGGGCTAATAAGATTTCCTTAGTAAAAAAAAATAACGCGCACGGAAAATACACTAATATTAATAATTAAATATATGCTAGTAAGTCAATAATTATTTTATCATTGGTTAAGGGTGAATCTTGATTTGAATATAAATTAATTTATAAAGGGTAAAGCATTAATGTGTTATCATGCTAATAAAGTATTTATGTCATGGGTAAAAATTTTAGTTAAGTGAATGGAAATAAATTATTGTGTTTTATGAAAAAAAATAGTAAATATTTGGTTATATTTATTCGATGGCGGGTTACAATTTGAATTAATTGTTGTTAACTTTTGGGCAGGTTACAATTTGAATTAATTGTTATTAAATTTTGGGTGATTTAGGCTTTAATATAATCACGAATTTATTGATTTATAAATCAATTATTGATTAACTTTTATCAAATTATTGTTTTTTCTTAGTGTGCGATATTATTTCATATCACATTTATGACACTCATCTAAATCTCCTTGTGTAGGATTTAATCTGGTTAGCCAGAGCCTAGATTCGACTTAGATGCACTTAGTGCAACTGGGGTCAAAGAATTGACTGAGTCCGACAAAATGTCACACTTTTATAATTATTTTAAAGATAAAATATCTGTCCTTATGCTAAATGACCCGACCCAAAGTATAACATAACGAGCTAAGTCATCTTTTAAAAAGTGGTTAACCAAATTAAAGATATAGAATCTATTCTCACTATAAAAAAGATTTTATTTTAAAGTATTAGATGTGGATCTAAGTTGGAGATCTCGCAATCCACCCACCTTAGGAAATTTCGTTTTCGAAATCCCTACACTTGGTCTGGTGCTAACACTAGCCCATAACCTTCTTTAGCCCATGACAGGTAGCTTAGTCACCTTCACCCACCTTAAAAAATTTTGTTTCCAAAATTTCTATATTTGGCCCGTTACTAGCCCTAGCCAACGACTTTCTTTGACCCGTGACTGACAACCTAGCCAATGTCCATAGTCCAGCCGACCATCTAATATGAAACCAGGTTACTCTGATACTATTTATAACGACCCGACCCAAATTGTAACATAATGAGATAATTAACCTTTTCAAAAATGTTTAACTAAGTTAAAAGATCTATAATTTATTCTTACTTATAAATAGGATCTTATATAAATAATTATTAGATATGTGACTAAGTTGAAAGATCTCACAAACATAGTATAATGACATAAGATGATTCATTATACACTTGTGAAACCTAGAAGGTGAGTAAATAATAAATATCGTAACTATAAGTAATGAGCTACGTAGTGTGTGTGCGCCTTCATGAGATTATAGATGGATGGGCGATTACCCCTCCCGGCATAATTAGAGCTCATCATAAGCTCATAATCACTAAAAGGCTTTACAAATAATAATATGAAATATATTAATTTGTTTCGTGTAATTAAACGACTTAGTCTAACGCGGTTCTGTGACTGTAGGTAAACAGCTTCAAATTGACGATTAAAGGTGTGGTTGGTGGTTTCTATACTACCTCATGTTAGAAGAATTGATGTATAAAATTGAACTTATTCTTTATATTATTTAGGTTATAATTGTGGCTATAAGAAATAATTTGGAAATTGTGGGACTCACTTTTGCGTAGTTAGTTTGCCTTGTGTCATTATTTACACGTTATATTTAATATAACATGATTTATTTTTATAGTTAATAATTTCTTAAAATATTTAAATTTCATGTTTAACTATTTTTGTTACACTTTACATCAATTATAATCCTTTGTCATGCAATGATGCATGTGTTTGCATTTTTATTTTTACATCCTTCGTATTTTTAGGTAACACTTGGCCAGCTAAAGCAGGTCGTTACAAAAATAGTGTTTACTTGATTCAACTCGTTTACACCCTTAATTAACGTATATAAAAATGAAAAAAATAATGATACTAATTTTTATTAATGATAATTAGGTTAAATTGAATGTTTTACTAAAAAATGAAAAATAATTCTTCATATTGCCCGGTGGTGAGAGAATTAATATTATGGTAAAAAGCCCAAAGAAATATAAAACACAACATCTTAAAGATAAATATAATTTTATAAATAAGTCTTATTAAATAATAAAATATATTATAATCATATGATATCTAAGAGATAGATTCTAGTTGTAAATATGATTTTAATAACTGAAAGGGAAAATATATTAAAATAATAATAATTATTATTATTTATTATGTTTTAATTTGTCAGACATTTTTTATATTATATATACCTCTTGTTTTTCATGAAAGCCTATTTTTAATTTTTTTTTACTAATAAGAGCAGCTTACTACAGCACGTTACGAACATTAACTGGCCTTTTAAATGAGTTTAATTATTTATTGGGCTTATGACAGTCAGCCACAGCCCACGCCTGATTCACAGAATGACAGCCACGCGTATTACCAAATCATGACTGACTAAAAAATAACGTTGGTAGGCCGTGAAGCCAATTGGGACCTTTATCACTGACGATTATTTTTATATAATTAAAGTTGTATAGAAAGGCAAATTGAACTTGTGAATGTAATTGTGACATATGCGAGCCCAATAGGCAATACGTAAATGACATTGAAATCGCTGATTCAAATATCTCGTCTTCTTTAGCTCCTAACTTGTATTAGCCGAGGGAAAAAAAGCTTCTATTGGCTTCATTTATTAAAAAAAGTGGTTAAGGCCACCAAACGGAGAAAACAAAGATTAACTACGTGTATAAGATTTGAACTATAAACAACCAATTTAAAGTAAGTTGTAAACAAAGCAAATGGATTCAATCACGGTTATTAAGATTTTACTAATATTACCAAAAAAAATTATATTATATAATTTAACACAGTTTAAGAAGAGCTTTTTACAAAAGAAAAAGGAAATTTTTTCGACACTATTAGGCAATAGAAAAATAAGACCTAGTTACAAAAAAGAGAAAAGAAAATATAATATTTTTAAAATACTTTTCATATTAAATTTAATAATTTTTTTTAAAATAAAGAAAGTAGCCTACCTGCCGGCAAACTGGCCATATATGGCAGCCAAACTTTGCCACCCTAAGGTCTGGCAATCAGAATCTGTCGTACTTGGCCTAAGGAAAGGTACATATGACAAGCACCAGCTAAGTTGGCCAAGGAGTAGGGCAGCTGGCCAAGACCAGCCAAGGGAAATTGGGACTTAAGTGAAAATAAATATATTTTTTATATTTTTGAATTAGGTTATTTTAATTTTTTTTAATATAATATACTAACCAACCGATAGTTTTATCAATGTAATAATTTTTTTTTCTTTTCAGTAATTAATTTTCGTTCACCCACCACACCACCACGTAGTAATGTTAAAAATTATACTCTTTTTTTTTAGCAAAAAAAAGTTATTTGAGAATGATATATATGTATATATGAGGGACGGCGCCAGAAAAGCCCGGAACAAGTTGATAAGGTTCCACTAGCCGCCGGCAGCCTCCCAAATCAGTAAATAGCTCGTCGGGGACGTATTCCTTTCACAAATCTCTAGACCAAACAAATACCCTCCTCTAACTCTCAAGAACCTAACTTACATGACCAAGATAACGAAAATACGATAACAATGCGGTGTCTAATATCGTCATTTCATCACTATTTAAAATATCCGCACCCGCCACTTCCTGCGGAGACACTCTCTGAGCTAAACCCATGGGAAACAGCAACGCCCTGCCGGCGACGTTCAAAACTCCAGCGAGTTCGGCGGAGCTCATCTTCTTCCCTCCGGCCACCGTCCGTCCATCCCCCCGGCCACTCGGCGGGATTAGCCGCGTGCTTGGCAGGCCCGTGGAGAACGTCCGAGCGGCGTACACCATCGGTAGCGTGTTTGGTAGGGGCACTCTCGACTTCACCTACCTATGCAGTCACCGGAAAACGGGAAAAGTGTATGTCTGCAAGTCGATCGCCACCCTGAAGCTGCTAAAAGCGGAGGAGGTGGAGGATGTGAGGTGGGAGGTGCAGATCATACACCACATGACGGGGCACAGATTCGTGGTGGAGTTGAAAGGGTGTACGAGGAAAGCCGGCCTGTGAACTTGGTGATGGAACTCTGCTCCGGTGGGGAGCTGTTTGAGAGGATTGTATGTAAGGGCTATTATAGTGAGCGGGCGGCGGCGGCGGTATTTAGGGAGTTTGTGACGGTGGTGCATAGCTGCCATTCCATGTGGGTGATGCACCGGGACCTCGAGCCGGAGAATTTATTGTTTCGTGACATGGGAGAGAAGTCGCCCCTAAAGGTCACAGACTTTGGAATCTCTGTGATCTTCAAGTCGGGTAAAAAAATGGACGTTAGATGCTTGATGATAAGCTAAGCCCAACTCTGGGAAGGTTTTAATATTAGTTGAGTCGTGAAATATATTTGATGACTATTGTGTCATAGAAGGATATGTTAAGTTTGAGACCAGAATTATTTTTATGGGGATTGATTGCTTATAACGGACTGAAGTTGGGGGTGGCGCCAACTGAGCACCGGCTTTGCAAATTGTAGTTTGAACATGTCTAGCGAAGATTTGTTTTTAGTGATGTAATGCACATAATGGGGTAAAGGAAAGTTTAAGATGACATTGACGAATGACAAAGGTAGAAAGAAAAAATATATTATGAAGTTTTACAGTATGAGCATTAATATAGTTTACTATCGGATCGGGTGGCACGGAGGAATATGATTTGTGTCTCTTACCTAGGAACAAGGGGTAGGATGATGATGAATGTAGTGCACATAATGCGGTAATGGAAGGCCAAAGATGTCATGAATGGAGGTAGTACAAAAAGATATGATGATGATCTCATGAATGATTGACATGGTTTATAATCATTTACCAGGTTTATGACCAAGTGACATGGAGAAATACAGTCTGTGTTTCTTACGGAAGAATTAGGTGGAAGAAGATGATGATTCTCATGAAAGATTAATTGTGCAGAGTGGGCTTAGCATCAGAATTTCCCCTTTTTTCTGATGTGGTAGGAATTTTCTCTGACCTGTGTGTGTTCAAGTGGAAAAGGTTTTATTCTTGCATTTTGGGTTGAATTTAGACCAAACTTTTTAGAATCTGAAAATAATTTTGATGGAAATGAAGAAGAAGCATCCCAAGTATGTTCAACTGATTTCATATCTGAAGTATAGTTGCAATAAGGTTGGAGAAAAGTTTTTCTCTCTGAATAGTTGCTTTAAGTATGCTTTTTTTTTCATGTAATTTCTATAAAAGTGAATTTTGTTAAGTCGTGTATAGTCATGCAGGCACTTTCCAATTATACAATTATGGAGCAGTTTCTATTTCGTTGAAACAACAAGACAGAAGAATCTGAAGTGTCTAATATTGCAGGAGACACATTTAAAGATCTTGTTGGTAGCCCACATTATATGGCTCCGGAAGTGCTCCATAGAAATTATGGAGCAGAGGCTGATATTTGGAGTGTTGGAATGATACTTTATATTCTTCTTAGTGGAGTTCTACCTTTCTCAGCTGGTGTGTTTTCAGTGTCATTCAATGGGAATTTCCGTAGTCTTAAGAGACAATGGCTTTTTCTCTACTAAATATTGATCATCAAACTTTCCATTTAAGCTGAATGACATCAGTATTGTCTTAGACTAGATTTTCTTTGCTTTTCATCTCAAATTTTTTCCTCTTAATGCTTTGATGAAAAACTGAAAATTGGCTTTTTATGCTCCTTGTGGAACTGAATTTTATTGATTTGCAATGTTTTGTGCAGGTTATGAACGAGGTATATTTCAAGCTATTTTGCGTGGGCACATAGATTTCTCATCTGATCCTTAGTCGTCAATATCTGATGGGGCTAAAGAACTCATCAAGAATATGCTACGAAAAGATCCAAAAGAGAGGTTTACTGCCGCTGAAATTTTGAGTATGTCCCAAGCTTGCACAATTTCATTTTTTGTGCTTCTTTGTTCTATTTGTTTTTTTTTTAATGATTCTAAAATGTGCCCTTGTAATCATGGATAACGTGCAGATCATCCTTGGGTCCGAGAAGATGGAGAGGCACCTGACAGACTTTTAGACAACCCAGTCTTGACTAGAATGAAGCAATTCGGGGCAATGAAAAAGCTCAAAAAGGTTGCTTTGAAGGTATGTCAATAGCCAGATTTATTCGTGATAATGACCCTGCAACTCTTAAAGCCCAACTATTGGCCCCTCCTCGGGTCATTGCAGAGAACCTTTCGGAAGATGAAATCATTGGCCTGAAAGAGATGTGTAAGTCAATGGATACAGACAACAACGGGAATATCACTTTTGAAGAACTGAGGGCAGGCCTCCGAAAATTGGGTACCAAGATTTCTAGTTCTGAAGTCAACCAGTTTATGGAAGGAGCAAGTTACCTCTACAAATTTTTTAGATGAACATACATAGATTTTAGCCCTTGCTTTTCTGTCTTAGCTTTGCTCTTAGTTGTAGAAATGTCAGATCTAACCTGCTGCTCAAATGTTACAAGTCCATATATCTCAGTAAGAAAGAAGCTGCATTGATGCTTTCAGTCCTTATGTTCTTGTGCGGAAGAAGTTCTAGTGTAAAATCACCATGTTTTCATATTTTGAAGATCAAGAACCATTGGCAGTGTAAATTTAAATCCATTTTGGACAGACTCATTTTGATGATAAAACTTTGAATAAAACCAACATATAAGCAAATTTAATTGGCAGTGTGATCAACCCCTAATGGGCATTGACCTGACATTCCTTTTATTATATTAGAATCTGACATGAATAGCAATCTTCTTCTCGAATGCCCTTATTTTTTTTTTATATTTGTTTTCTTGTGTTGTGATAACTCTGTAAAAGAGTTATTATTTTATGCATTTCATGTTGAATTTTGTCATGTTTCGAATTGTTTTTACTTAAGTTTTATTAGTTTAAGATTCTATTATTTATTATTAATAATGCGAGAAATCATTGTGATTTTGGTGTAAAAAGTGCTAATTAATGTTGTTCTATCGAGGTATAAGAGTTTAGAGACGATCCAGAATGAAATTGGGAGAGAAATCGGGCGAAAAAGAAAATTTTGGATAGACGGCACTGTATCAACTCGAGGCCGGTTACTGTTCATCAGCCCGGGCGCTACAATAACGGCGACCCGGGTACTGTAGCGACCCTGGTCTTGTTGTATGGTAGGCCTCACTTGAAATCTTTGGCTGGATTATTTATAAAGTAAATCAGGGTTTTATAGAGGAGAGAACAACATAAGACGGCAGGAAGCGACGGCTCGAAAGACAGGGAGAGCAACGACGAAGGAATTGGATCAGAAGACGAATTAACTTTCTCTAAAAGAGTTTTTCTTTATTCTGATTTATTTTTCTTTATGATTAATGATGTCTTTCATATCACAAATAAATTTCTTGTGTCTATTTGAATATTTTATGGAGTAAATTCTTTTTTAGGATTTTCAATTAAACTTAGTGCATGGATTAATAAAGGTTATTAATTTTTATTTATGTGATTGTATTTTTGGATCATCTATTTTATTCTATTCGTTAATGCTATCATTAGATTGGCTACCTATTGATTGATTTAGAGATTTAATCTTGTCTAGAGATAGAAAGATTAGATTTGTCATTAAATAAAATAGCCATTGTTCATCCATTTTGGGTGATTTACATATGAGATAGAGATATACTCATATGTATTGGGTAACTGTTAAGGGCAGAACTTAATGTATCATTTTGTATATTCAATTTCATACAGATATAGAAATTGAGTGCGAATGATAAGTTTATGGTGAATCTAAGAGATGTCATAAATAATTAATTCCCGTGGTTAATGATTCGAATATGCAATTCATTGGTAAAAATTATAACTTTAATCAAATAAAGTACTAAGTGAAATTGAAAATCTTAGGTTTGTCGTCTTGAAATCAATTCATCATTTAACTATTACAATTTTAGATTAATTTAGTCATAATTCATAATTAAAGTACTCTTTGAATTTATTTTCATTTAAATATAATTAATTAAATTAGTTTTGGTAATTGAGAATTTCTATAACTAATTCCTCGTGGGATAATATTTTCTTATCATTTTTATTACTTGATTCGACACATGAACTTGCGTTATAATTTTCACATCATGTATATATATATATTTATTTATTTTTAGTTTGATGTTTAAAGGAAGTTCAGCAATTGACTACATAGAGTTTATTACAGCCACCATGCACGTGAACAAAATAGAAAGAGACAATTACCCGTACACTGACTTTGAATATTTTGACAAAGACAAGTATGGGTAGAACGTTTATTTATCTCTTATTTTGCTCGAAGTTGATAATTAACAACCTAGAGTTTCTCAATACCTTTTCCTTTGTTCTTTCTCACGTACATCACAACCGAGGAACTGGAGCTGGCTCTTGACAAGTACAACAGGGTTGATGGAAAGACAAGTAAAGAGATCATTGCTGACGAGGTGAATCTTTATAATTTTATGTTCCGCCTCTTTTCTTCCGGTGTTTGATAGATGGACATGTGAATTGGTTGTCAACTACTATATTCCTTGTTTACTCACAAAAATGTCGACAATAACATTAAGTTTCACAAAACTGAGTGAAAATTCTGTGGCAGCACTTTCTTTCTTTCTGAGAATTCTTTGAAAATGGCATAAGAGATGCTTATGGAAAGAATTTTCTCGTTTCCCTGTTCAGTAATTAGCTGTCCCACCTTGAAATTACTAAACCGAAATTTGTTATGTGAACTGTAGATACATATACGATATCTCCCGTTTAATGACCTTATCTGTATAAAAATAACCTTATCTGTATTCTTTACATTGCAGGATGGAAGAATAAACTCTGAGGAGTTTGTAGCCATGTTGAAGAAAGGAACCCAGATACCGATCACAACAGACCAGAAAAATAGTTTTTCGCAAATTTAAGTTTTTCATTTTGCAATTCTTCGATGTATGTGTATGTGTGAATATCATTTTATGAATGGAAACATGTATTCTTCGTTTCTCAAGAGTTCTGTATCTATATTTTCCCCGAAAAACAGATCGGGTAACGTTGTTTGTCTCTATATATATAAACTCACTCAAAATTAATAAGATTACTAATTTCATCACTAAGAAACATTGTTAACCATATACCAAGCTTGACGTACAGATTCCTACAAAGAATGATCTAATAATATATATTTTTATGTTATTGATTGTTGAAATTGGGACTAATTGCTACAATTTATTTAAGTGCTTGAGGATGACTTTATAGGTTAAGAAAGCTTGTGAAGTAATGAAAACAGAATTGGAACCTATTTATAGTAGTCATCATCCTGTGCGATACCTGCTTCGTAGTTAATCCAACTGAGAACCGTGAAGATATAGGCTTGAGTATAAAGATGGACAACGGGAGGCCAGCCCCGCCCAGCCCGGTCTAACCTGGCCTGCAAAAGTGGCCGGTCCGCTCAACACATGGGCCTCTCTAGAGAAGGACTATATCGGCCTGGACATAGAGACAGACCCATTGGGCCAGTAGCCCGGCCCACCTCAAAGTATAGTGAATGCTGAAGCCCTTAACTGTAGTCCATTTAGCAATCTGCATGTTCCACCCAGCTAGAAAATTATGATTTTTAGGACGCAGGATAATAACGCTAAAGCTATAATTCGGGCTCCCCAACTTTTTTTTTTTTAATTATTTTGCCAACTAGCACTAGCATGCAGTTGTTTTGATCCTAATCACTGAATACCCATATGGCCTCACGGGAAGATAGAGTAAAGAATATCTCGACTTTAATTTGGGCTAGTTGGAATTCTTGATGTGTTACCTAGTGATGTGATATATATATTCTTGCTAGTTTAGTTGCACCTTTATGATTCTCGAAACCGTCTTTCATTACTTCATAGTCGAATCTTCAACTTTGACAATTAGGCCTCTTCAAGTGGTTAAATAATGCATGCATGGTTGACTCCACTTAAACAGGCATATATTATTTCAAAAGAGAAAGAGGGTATATATTATTTTTTATGTGTTTGACTCTTGCTACACCAGTTGTTTGTATTTATTCTGAAAGCTTGCTTTAGTTACGGTAAAAATGTGTATAATTGCCTGCATTTTAACCTTATTCATCATAATAACATTTGATAAAGCAGCTTGAAGATTACATTTATAAGCACGAGCATCCTGCATGAGAAAAATGAGGAATATCAAACAGAACAAATCTCCAAGCAGATTAGATAAGTCCACCCACATTATACATGATGAGATTCTCAATTACTCAAACTTTATTCTTCTTCTTAGAAGCGTGCGCCCCTGCAATGATCCCAAAGGATGAGCTTCTGTGGTTGATTTGGGCCATCGTAAGATTACTGGGAACCTTACACAATTCTTGAGCCTATAAATGCGAGGTCCACCAACAATCTCTCTACAACAGAAAAAAAAAAAAGTCAAGTAATCAATCAAATCCTCAACTAGAGAGAGATGGTTGATCATTAATTTATGTTCTTCAAGGCATATCTTGTTCACTCTCCCCCAAGGGCTTCCGTCGACTTGTAAATATTGGAGATTGAAGCGCTTGCAGGGAGAGCGATCCAAAGTGGCCTTGCCACAGCTTGGGGCCATGGATGCAAAAACATTGAGAGTTAATTTCCAACAAGGCATTCGTTGTTCACTCTCCCTCAAGGACTTCTGACCACCCCTGCAGCAATGTCATATTTGGTCACTTCCATGACCAGAGAGGGATTGCAATGGAGAGGTTTGAGGCCCTTTTGGGAGACCGAACAAAACCTGCCTTGATCCAATATTTTAGTAATTGTAACTTAAATCGAATACCGTTAAATGGCATAATGGAATCAAATGCTGAAATCTTGTTCGGGTGTTGGTTAGATTAAATCACAGTACTGCATGCATGTTATTGGCCGCATCAAATTTGAAACCAATTTGCAAAGGCATGATATAGATTAGTTTATGTTATATATCAGTTTCCAAATTATTGTATGTGATTCCATGTTAAAGGTACATTATATATTTCATGCATATATATATATATATATATATATATATTGGATAGCCCGGGGATCAAAATGATAAATATTTTATCAGTAAATTAATTTGGATTGTTCAATTATAAGAACCGTACAATTTAAATCAAAATTAGCCCCCACACACTTGTGACCCACCCGTTGGCTGCCGTGGACAGGAAAATTGATGAAAATTACTTGTTGAATGGGGTACCTTGGGATTGGTTGTGTTTTCTTGTAGGTTTTGTTGTTGCGTTGGGGGTGTGGGCTTGATCTGTTTGATTTGTGGGGTTTGATTGTGTTATGCTTGATCTGATTTGGTTGGATGAGCTGGTTCGTTTGGTGGAATGATCGATTTGTTTGCTAATTATTTTGTTTAGAACTGAATATGGGGAGATGGAAAGGGACAGGATTCGAAACCAATCTAGATTGAAAACACGATAAATCGTAAATTGGTTGTAAAATGGGTAATTTTGCCGCAACATTTTATTTTGTCATCTTCTTTAGCTTGTTTTGTTGGGACTAAGTAGTCTAGTAGTTTAGCATACAGTGTTTCGAACTATCAACCAGGTGATTTATTATGATTCATGAGCCAAATTAGGAATCATCATTAGAAGAAAAGGGAAGTACTAGGAACGGAAGCGGATTTTTTTAAGAAAAAATTAAGAAGATAAGGAAAAATCCTATTTTTTACCTCCGGGAAGCTCATCCATCGCCATGTTGTGAAGGGTGTCTGACGTTACCTGGCCAGCGACGCTGTCAGACTATTCAGGCATAAACTGCACAATATCGGCTGCGAGTTCAACCTGGTCGCCAATATCGATGTCTAAGACACCAAGTCCTTCCTCAAGACGGCGACCTGCGGCGTAGGGCGCTGTGCCTCTGCGATTACTGCGACGGTGATGAATTTTGATTTCTCGATTGCACCCATTCTTTTCATGACGCATGCATTGCCTCTTGGTTGATCCCACCAAAAGCACTACTTGTGATTTGTCCGACTTTTTGAATTTATCTGTGGATTCAATTTGAGTTGTAACTTATGAGCTATGACAATTGTATAACGAATGCCTTTTTTTTTTTGCGTTTTTAAGTGTGTTGTAATTTATTGTGTGATTAGTATTTTTTTTTACTATCTATTTTTTATTAATAAAAGAAGAATTTAACACCGGCTTCTAATTAAAAGCGGGAAGTAAGAGCTTTAACTTATTAAAATTCAACAAAAAATAAAAAAATCATATTATTATAATTAGAATATATATATATATAAGATATTTAATTATTATAATTTATTTCATTATTTGATAAGAGTTTATCTATAAAAATAATATTTATTTCTAGTATAAATCGTGCATCTAAAGACTCCATACTTCTAGGGGTGTAAACGAGCTGAGACGAGCCGAGCCGAACCGAGCAGGGGTGTGCTTGAGTTTGGCTCGTTATAAAACGAGTCGAGCTGAACTTTAATATAAACGAGCCGAGCTTCAATGTAAACGAGCCGAGCCGAGCCTGTCCAAAATTTATAGTGTTTGGGCTTCGTTCGAGCCGAGTTCGAGCCGAGCTCCAGCCGAACTCAAGCCTAGCGAATATTTATGTGCTCAACTTATATAAGATAAAAAAAAAATTTGAACACTATATAAGTTCAATATGACCTTAATAGTATTTATGAGACGAGTCGAGCCGAATATTTTTTCGAGTTTGAACACATCGAGTTTGAGTTTCGAGCCGAATACTCCTTTGCTCAAGCTCTGTTCGTTGTTCAACGAGCTTATCTATTTCGAGCCGAGTATTTTTTCGAGCACAAAATTAACGAGCACAAGCACGAGCTGAGCCGAGCCGAACGCAAAAAGCTCGCGAGCAGGCTTGGCTCGTTTACACCCCTACATACTTCCAGAGTTATATATACTTTTCCTTATCCTCTTTTTTACTGAATATTTGTATCTAATGTGTATTGATAGGTTTTGTTATTGTCATTAATGCATAGCGCTAATAATAACCCCTAACATGAATAAAAAATAGTGCTCATCCGCATGCATTTGTCCATAATTGTCTTCAGTTGGATTTATTAGTGTGTATATATATACACACTAATATTAGCTCCATTAAATTAATGGATTAATTGATCAACATCCAACTGAAGTTCTCTTCGTTGCTTTAACTGATATGGCTAGTAATAACACTCTCAGATTTTATTTTCCTTATGCGAGCCATAATTAAAAAGCCCATAAACCACAACTATCATTTTGGAGCTCATTCAAGTTTATATAATGCCGGAAGACTTGGTGAACCCTTCCAAAGAAGATTGAAGTTTGAACCGCCTGGTTTGGAGAAATTTGTGTATCGAGTCTCTCTTGATCAGGATCACAGAGATCAATCTCACATTTGATCTTGGCCGTGGCTGATTTTAATTTATTCCGGCTTCCTCTGCCATGGATTTCTCAACTTCTTCCATTTTGTATCTCCTATCACCATCTCACCTTTGTCTGGCTAGTCTAGGTTTGGCGGCAAATTAATATTATCACGCGCGCGCACACACATTAAAATAAATAACAAAGCCCACCACGCAAAATAACATTAGGCGCTAAAGCAATGCATGACTTTAATGGTAAGTGCAGTTGATATTAAATGGGTTTTCACCTATCTAAATTTTGCGAGAATCATTTTAAATTGCTTGACTTCATAGCTAGCAAAATCAACGCATGACATCAATTAGGTCCTAAACAGGTTAAAATATGTCCAATTCAATAGCCATGTTATACCCACGTTCATTACCCATGTTACGAAATAAGAATAGACATTAATTATGATTTAGAAAATGGGCGGAGATCGTTGGTACAACCATTTTCTTATAGAAAACCAAATCAATCGGTAGTGTTTCCGATTCTGAATACGGGCTGGGCTACACACATACATATTATGTGTACAACCCTAAAACAACAATGGGCCTCGGGTGAAGATATGGGCCTGGGCTTGGGATTGGCGAGTTCTTCGGCAACAATCCGAGGGCTCAGCCCAGGAGTTTTCTCGCCCTAATCCCAAACGCGCAAGGTGCTTGCCAAGTGGAATGACGTAAATACCCCTCTATTTGATACGTGCGAGGGGCTGGCCGACCGACCATCGGATAAGAATTCGTCCTCTTCTTCCCTCCTCGCCGGCGTCTCTCCTCGCCTCCGCCGATTTTTCCGATTATCTGTGAGCTCGTAAGCCTTGTTCTCAAGCTCCGTTTATTGATGTTCATGTCTTTTTGTTTGGTTGATTTTTCTGAAAGTTCTGATTTTTGAGTTTTTTTTTTTGAAAATAATTCTACATCTGGGTATAATTGTGTTGAGGGATGTTGGGGTTCATGGGTGCTTGGGTAGAGCGATTGGTGGTGGTTGATTTAGATAGGAGGTGATGCGATTGATGAAGGGTTGAATATGTTTCGATTTAAATCGAGAATGATAAATGATAAGTTTTACACCTGTGTATGTTGCTGTTTATCTTGAGGTTTAATATGAATCATGGTTATCTGAGCGAGAGTTTGGTGGGGGTTTGCATTTGTTTGGATTGAAATTCGTTTTTTTTTTCCTTTTTTTTTCAATTTTAAAATTTTCCCGTGCCGGTGCTTTGTGGGTTTTGGACCTTTTGGTGATTAATTGTGATAATGAATGGTGTGATTGGTAATTTGATTGTAGTTCGTTGTGATAATTTGACTTTTCATTACTTATGAGAAAAGAAATTGACAAGTTTTGCCTCCAGATGAACTTTTTATTTTTATTTTTTAAAGTGAAACTTGGAAACTTAAAGGAATTAAATTTTTAATAAATTCTGATAATATATATATATATATATATATATATATATATTCATCTTTATGAATCGCTTCCAATGATATTGTCTGGAGGTTTGTTAGGAGTTGCGATCATTTGGGAGAGGACTCAGGTGGTTTGGATTTGTTGGGATGTAATTTTATTTGCTGTTTGCTTTGGTAGTTTTTGTGTTTTGTAGGATTCTTTGAGTTAAAGAGATAATGCTGCGATTTTGTTTATCTTTTGATGAATATCACTTATGAAGCTGTTACCCTATGAAAAAAAAGTGCCACTTTTCTTCTTCGGATGCCCTTTTTGATGTAGTCGCTGTTGAAAGACTGGGGGAACTAATTTTTACGAAATTGGAATATGTGATCAATTGTACTGAACTGCATTGGACATTTTGATTGTCTTGACGTGCTAGCTACTGGCATTTTTTTTTTCTGTCTTCAAATAATGATACCATGTAATTGGTTCGAGTAATCTGTTTCTGCATTATCATAAGTTTTTATCAATTGTATTTTTTGGATCTGATTATTTAACTTGTAACCAACTAGGGAGCAATACTGTAGAGTTTTTGTCCAATGTTTGTATGAGTTTAGAATTTGGCTGAGTCAGTTTTGTGCAGAATGGGGTCGGTGTCTGCTCAACCTCAGTTTCGTTACACTCAACCACCTTCAAAGGTTCTTCATTTGCGAAATTTGCCTTGGGAATGCACAGAGGAGGAATTAATTGAACTCGGAAAGCCTTTCGGTAAAGTTGTGAACACAAAATGCAATGTTGGCCCCAATCGGAACCAAGCATTCATTGAATTTGTGAGTGGCTGATATAATTAGAATTGGCATGATACTCTACTAAGGACAGCATATGATGATTGGACTTCGCTTAAACTTGTGTTCTATTGCAGGCTGATATGAATCAAGCAATTGCCATGATATCATATTATGCTTCCTCATCTGAACCTGCTCAGGTACGGGGTAAGACTGTCTACCTTCAATACTCCAACAGGCAAGAAATCGTCAATAACAAATCTACCGGAGATGTTGCTGGGAATGTTTTACTGATAACAGTTGAGGGTGTTGAAGCTGGTGATGTCAGCATTGATGTTTTACACTTGGTAAGCAACTAATTAAGTATGGTTTACCAAGGAGAGAGGTATTCCTTTCCCTAATAGCTTCATATTCCTTTTATGTGGACAGCTATCCTATTAGGAAATTTATCTGAAACAATTGCAATTACTATGTAGGATTTTCTTGACATGTATTTAAATGGGGCAATAGCAGGTTCATGAAACTGGGAAACATCTTCAAGGGCAGCTTACTGAATCATGAGAAAGTTCACGTGTGTGTTTGTCTCCTCTCTCTTGCTCGCTGCCTTCTCTTGACCCTTACCCTTCTCCCTTCCTATCATTAGATACATTTAGGCTCTCTCTCAGACTCTCTCTCTTCATCTTGTGTCCATGGCATGTTTCTAATCAGCACATTCGAAATTAGAAAATTGCATAACTTCTTGACGTATTTATAAATTTTTGCAAGCATGTTGTATTTTAGTATTGTGTCCTGTATTCTCGGAACCTCTGTGATTTGATATACTGAGTGGGTGGTTATGTGTCATTGCATATTGCCATTGAGGGAGAAGATACCTAGTGAGAGGAATGTAAAGACATGCCCTTTAAATGCTCATATTATGAATGTGTTTTTGTCAATGGTTGGTTGCATTGCTTGTGGATAGATCAACCTGAATATTTTGAGGGTCCTTTTGATGTGTGACATGCAATTCATGACCATATTTTCTATGTGAGGTATATTTGTTTATGAATTTTGTGTTTTATATGTTGAATGCATATTCACATACAATGGCGATTTCAATTCAAGATCCGCAGGTTTGCAATATCCGTGCTTATGATTATCTTTATTCCATTCACATGTGTGGTGGAGGGAACGATCATGTTAGATGGAGATAAAGAAAATTGCTTTAATAGAGAGCAAATTGATGATGCATATTTTTTAAGTGGTATTCCTTGATGACCATGAGCCACCTTTGTCAGTGTTATCTACTTTCATTAATGCTTTTCGTTGGAAATTGATGGTTGGTTTTTTTTAAAAATTCTTGGTTTTATTGACTGAGGAGTCTTTTGAACTTAATGGTTTTTTAAATATATTGGACGGCTTATGTTGTGGGAGTCCTCAAAGTTATACATTTCAGTTCCTTTTAGTTCATTTGTTGTTTGTTGTTTCCCACCAATTTTTTAAACAAAATAGAAAATTAATTCCAATCACTGATAGATGTTTTGTTGCAGGTTTTTTCAGCCTTCGGATTTGTGCATAAAATTGCTACATTTGAAAAGACGGCAGGTTTTCAGGTTGTGTATTATTTTCTTTTCAACTTTGTAAGTGATTGTTACTATTTGCCTTTGTTGTCACAATTCATGCATTTTAGTTCTCTTTTAATAGGCCCTCATCCAATTTACGGATTCTGTGACTGCATCTTCTGCAAAAAATGCACTTGATGGCAGAAGCATTCCGAGGTGTGTTTTTGTTTGTTTGGATCTTCAGTTTAGTATTATAAAGGATTAGCTGTTATGTGTTGTACGGCGTTAAATATTTTCCATTATCACTTAATGCAATTCGTCTGTGTCTCATGTTGTTTTTTGCTTAATCATTGTAGATATTTGCTTCAAGAACATGTTGGGAACTGCACTCTGAGAATTAATTATTCTGCTCATACTGATTTAAGTGTCAAATTCCAAAGCCATAGAAGCAGGTAGGGTTGGTATGACATCGAGAGAGTATCTGAAATTACATATCAGAGCTGCTTTTATCTATTACAAAGTCATTGTCATTTATGATTATTTTTTGTTATTTGCATTAATATTCATCTTCATGTTAAGGAGGACTTTGTTGCATTACTTCTGTCCAGTTGCTATGAATATTCTAACCTATAACGTTTCTGTTTGTAACATTTTTTCTGCAGTTGCTTCGTCTTTGTTTCTATTTTTATTTGTACTTAATTGGACTTTCTTAAGATATTCTGTTTTTTAGCTAGTTACATTATTTGCGTTTATTCTTTTTTGAGCTTGAATACATTTTTTTGGAGCTAACTATTTACTTTCATCAGGGACTATACTAATCCTTTCCTTCCCGTTGCACCTTCTGCTATAGATGGCAGTGGTCAGGTATATCATTTTTGAATTTTTGGAAACTATCTTCTGTAATTGACTGGCATCTCCTTCGGTCCTTTATTTTAATAACTGATTTCATTTTCATCGAATCGAATGCACTTCTAAATTCAGTTCTCTGTGGGCTTGGATGGTAAAAAGCAAGAAGCAGAAAGTAATGTTCTTCTTGCATCTATGGAAAATGTTCAGTATGCAGTAAATGTGGACGTTTTACACACGGTATTCCTCATTTTTGTTGCTTCTTTGCTGGGAAAATTTTTCTGGACTAGTTAGTCAATATGCTATTTTTCTTTTCTCCACCCAGGTGTTTTCTGCTTTTGGTCCTGTTCAGAAAATTGCTATCTTTGAGAAGAATTCTGGGCTACATGCTTTAGTACAGTATCCTGGTATTAATAATTTTTTTGTTACTACATGTGGTCTTGGTATTTCGTTTCTATTTTCGGCTGGAGTGGCCTCATTTACAAAGTAAATATAGAAAAGATATTAGGAGGAAATATGTTGTTTACCATAATCGTGAATGTGGCTATCAGCAAACTTTCAGTTTTTTCGATTTTGACAGTTCATTATTTTACAGATATACGGACAGCTGTTGTTGCCAAGGAAGCCTTGGAAGGTCACTGCATATATGATGGGGGATTTTGCAAACTTCACCTTGCGTATTCTCGCCACACAGATCTCAGTGTAAAGGTAATGCTTTTATATTGTGGGCCATGTTTCAGTCAGCCAAACTGCTCATGTTTGTAATCTTACCATGAAGAATGCTCTGTATTAGCTCGGAGTGACTTTTAGTGGTCTCATTTGCAGATCTACACTTACTGACAAGCTTTATACTGTATGATACTCATTGAGCGTGGTGTTTCCATGTAGTACTTAAATATGAATTGATCATTAGTGCCATGTATTGGCCATTCCTTACTTCACAACTGCACAACTTCATCTTTAGCTTAATATGTGTTGACCCTTTTATACTTTGTCTCATAGATAACTTGCCTCTTTAATATGAATGTGAACTGTCCAGGTTAACAATGACCGAAGTAGAGATTACACTCTTCCACAGTCCGTCATAATGAATATGCAGCCGTCAATCCTGGGACAACAACCTTCAGTTCCACCTTCTGGCACGGGTGCGCCACCATATGCTGCCGGCTATACACCTCCTGCCAGTGGAATGATGATGTCTCAACCAATGAGCGCTTGGCCCCCTAGCACGGGAGGTGTTGCCTCTTTCCCACCTCAAATGCCGCTGAACCATGGTTATCCACCAATGCCTCCTGCTCAAGGTCTTGATATGGCTGGTGGAGGGATTCCCTTGCCTGGGCATGGCGGGCCGCTGGCTGGACAACGTGCTCCCATGCCGGGACACGGTGGACTGTTGCCAGGACAAGGTGGTTCGCTGAATGGACATGGTCGGCATCCACAATCAATTCCTCCATACCGCCAATAATAGCATCATCTCTGTCGTTTATTTGTACTTGCATCTTTGTTTAAAACTACAGTTGCAGTAAATATCTAAGTCTGCTTAACTTCACATTTAGATTTTTCTGCAATCTTCCATTGTTTAAGCTTACTGTGATTTTGTCACTTAAAAAGTTGTTGCGACTTGAACTTCCTTTTAGTGTGCTCTGTTACTGAATAATGTGTGGCCAACGGCTTGCCTTGCTTTTGAAGAGGGCAATGGCCACAGTCCAAAGCAATTCCTTGCCTCCTATGACTTAGTCTTTCAAGTGTGATGCCTCATCCCCTCCATTATATAAAAAGATCGACATTACTCAGCGCCACTGCCCTTGCTATTCCTGAAGTTCACAAAGGTGACAGGTTTGGTTGACAACAAGGAAGGCTGTACTGCCTGCCAAACGATTGGGTTGACTCATGATCGTATATAAAGACCTTTCTCCACCTATTTGCAATTTTCCTTAGGCTCCAGGAACTGAGCTAATATTATAAACAAGTAAAAAGGAATCAAGTGGAGAAACATTGATTGATCGGAAGTCTAATCAATGCTGTTCAAGAAACGAGTGTCGCAACCTTGTGTTGTGTGGGTTCGTGCTGATGCTAATCTCCCTCCCACAACAATAACGCAAATCAATCCCGACCGGGACTCCTCACCTACAAACTCTTTTATGCATAAATACAGAAGATCCATAACAGGGGGAAACCACATGTAAGTGCTCGTACGCAGGCAGCCCCCTACTAAATGTTACCATGGACATCCAGGGTTCAAAATCCCAGAAAAGCTGTGAACTGGATTAGTAGATTTGCATGCTTTTAAAGTCGTATCATTACTGCACAGGACAATCATCATACAAGGTTCTCTTCCTGATTGTATTGACACAATAGACAAGCTTTCTTTGCAGAGAAGGGTGGCATACAGAGCTTAGTGCCGTAGAGACATCAAATATGTGCCTTTCCAAGAGCAAGGAGCCAGACACACTTTATAGGAGAATTTCGTTCCTAGATGCATGCGGAAAAAACAGATCGGCCTGGACTAAATCCCCGGAAAAATTTATAACTCACGGCTAGAACGGGGAAAGCAAGAACACAGGAAACATAGTTGAGAAAGTGGAAAGTGATGCCGATCTCTCCAGGTTCAACGACGACACTAAATGGGTTCAGCACTATCTGGAAGAGCAAGCCTTTCAGAAACAGCAGCAAGGGGTTTATGGTCGCATTTGATGATAGTTTCCAGAAAGTAACAAGTTTCATCCTTCGTGTTGCCTTCCGGCACATCCACAACGAAGGATTCAATCGCCATTGTTCCTGGTCTTCCATCTATGATTTCAGGATTAACTGTCGTTATGGTTGATAACAAGTTCTGCACATGTATTACAACTTATCTTGATTACAAATATGCTTCTCTTGTCCCTGATAAAAACCCCACGCCACAACCAATAGCAACAAAGTCATAATTGGCATGTTAATTTCGCATGTTTTCAAATTAACATGCAATCTTACCGATATTGCACAGGAAAATATTCATCACGCAACAGGGAAAGTCCTCAAGTACTTCATTGCACATATTGACGCAAAAGGGTTAAGGATACACTTCTTGAATATTACATGAACAAATAAAAGCAATAATATTACTGAGTGGGAAGAACAATACATCGACGTGCAAGACCTGGCCGGAAATTAGTGAAAGAAGATAGAGGTACATTGCTGGTTGCCCCAGGGAAGATTTCATCTTATCTAACTTAAATGATCTTCCAATTGGGAAGGCACCAATTCCAGCAATATTGATTCTGACATGATAAAGGAAGTACGAGTCGTCTTCTCCCCCACGCCCCCTCCCCTCTCCTCTCTTTTTCATAAAGTCATAACAAGAACGAATGTTCAAAGCAGCAGAGCAGCTGTGTGGCAATCCGCATGAAGTATAACAAAAGTTATATATTATAAGATATAACTTATTGAAAAGTTTTGACGATCAATCGGATAGAATGACTGTATACGGTGCATGATTTTTCTATTTCTACTCCAAATTGTATGAAACTATATATTCACTGGTAACAAAGTAGTTACTATTCTCCAAACGACTTGCATAGTCACATTACGACTTCTTATTTTATCTGGTCATCAAGAGTACCTGTTCTTGACGCTTAACATTACGGAGTTGCGTAGTTTACAAAAGAAAAAAGAAAAAAAAAAGGGCGGCACTGATACATCATTAATCTACACCCCCGGTGTGTGATGATCTAGACCTCCTCCAGTAATGCCATATACATTTATATAATGCTATTATTACAGCGATGATTAAGCATGGCGTACCCACGTACCTAACATACAATTTTTCCTTTCCCAAACTATAGGAATTAATTTTCAGATAGCTTAGTTCATACTCCAGTAGCTATCTCTTTATTGTTTGCAAAGTGTTGGGAGCTCCCCTCATAGACCCAAGTATGGGGAGGCTGCACCCTTAACATTGGCCATAACTGGTCGAGTGTTTCCTTCCTGGAATATTGCCTTTTCCTCTTGGTTTGTCTGCGAAGAAGAGTGTTGATGGCCTTCAAGTAATTGCTGGAATCGTGGTCTCGAAGGATAGTTCCTTCCGATCCGTAAGCACTAAGGTCGCTTAGAGTTTCCAGAGGGTGGGGACAGTTGAGGAAGGCTCTCAGAGCCGCCATTGGAGCTTCACCCCTGTGTTTTTCCATGGCGTAGATAGCAGAACCCGAGGGAAGGAGTGGATGTGATGGGGAGGATTCTTCGTCTGGTTGCAAAATGAATAGCTGACCCATTGGAGCATACAGCAATTTCTGCATTCATTGGTTATATAATAGAAATTGTTGAGTAAACATATTTGCACAAGTAAAAGGAATTTTTATGGCATCAAGTCAATCAACAACATGATAGAAAAGGATCTGAAATATGGTAACAACTCATAAATTAGTGAAGTATAAGCTGAAAGACAATTAATGATGATAACGTTATCACCGAATATCGAAGCTAATTGGTGATTTAAAAGAAATAATTAGATCACTTACATTCTGGTTAAGGCAGGGATGAGACCTAAATACCCCACTTAGACGTTTAAGGACTTGAGCTAACCGATTGGGGTAGTCACAAGAGAAGGCTCTGGGGACAATATCTCTATGCATCATAACAGAGCAGACATGGTCCTCCTCAAGTCCTAGCTGCCGGAGGATCTGCTGCCCTCCGCAGAAGACCGACGGCGACCCAAATGTCACCACCGGCAGCAACGACGACTGCTTCACCTCCTTCCTAGTCAGTAGCATTAGGTTCACCAGAAGAGAGATGCTACCGCCGAGAGAGTGGCCGGAGAAGCGGAGCTTGCCGGCGTCTCCGTACTTGTCTAAGTGGTTCTTAATTTCCGGCAAGAACTGATCGTATATCCCCTTGGCAGCTTCATATATGCCCCTGTGGACCAGCGCCTCTGTTCCCTACGTACATTTTTAACTTGCTACTTCATATATCTGAAGTAAAAATAGGTGCAAGCCATGTAGCATAAATTTGGAATTAGTACAAACAAAAAAATATCAATCGTCAGCCTCTTTACCTCGAATGGAGCTGGCTCGAAGAAGAGATTCGCTTGCCATGAGGCCAAAGAATCCGATCCCTGTTATTTCACGACCATGAATCACAAATTAGCACCAAAAACTAATGGCAGGTAACGCTGATCATGAGTTACATATTTAGTTCAACATTGGATTAATATATACAGAAAGCAATCGATGGATGACATAAAAGATATGATCATTTTGACAAAGTTGTGTACAATATCATGTTCACCTGAATGACAAAGATTCGGGTGAAGGTGCTAGGGTCGTCACAAACGAACCACTCACAAGGCGACGAATTGGGCGACCGGAGATTCCTAGCCGCCTCCACCTTCGCCTCCTCCTCCGCCGCCACCACCGACGTCATGGTCGACGTAGCCACTCGCGCCGCCATCCTCAAATTGTAGACCCTGGAACATGCAGGCGAGCTAGGCGGTGCACCAAGCCTTTCCGGCGGCCGGACGTTGCCATTGCCGCTGTCAGTACCCTCTCCCTCCTCCCAATTAGCACCGCCCAATGGGGCCATCTCCTCGGCGTGAGTGTGGACATACTTGGCAGCCGATGCGGCGATCTCGTGGGCAAGAGCAGGGCGGAGGGGTCGATTCGTGATCGACTCCGCGAAGCCATTCTCTAAAATGGATAACTTCAAGACGTTCGAGTCGTGGGTGCAGTCGTCCGGCCTCCCCGCCTCCACCTCCGTCTTCGCGTCGGCCGCCTCAGCCTTCTTCTTCAAGGAAGATGTAACTAGCACTAGTTCATGGTGCTCCCACAAATCCTCGCCCTGGAGATACAACAATGATCACCTCGCCATAATTTCCTCATCTCCCCCATGCAATGCAGTGCAATGCAAAGATGGTGTTGCCTATTGAATAGGCTAATAGTATTGGCATGCAAGACACACTTAGTTGTTGACTTTATTGGTGTAGTAGAGGGAATAAAACTGAAATACATAAGTTTTAATTTGTCTTCTTTTTTTTTGAAAATACTGAAAATTATTATCTGATATATAAATTTATATCATAAAAGATTAAAATTATATGATAATTACTAATACATTACTAGCTGTAATTAAGTTAAAATGCCTTTAATGGTGTTCCTCGTATTCATTCTCACACTTTTATGGCCAATAATTAACTCACGGGCTTAGATTATACAGGAGAGTTTTTAATGTTAATGAAATTTATTTTTGGGTCAGTTTTTTCTCTTTTTATTGACTTTAGACTATCTATTTATTTGAGTTCTCCCATCCTATGGACCCGGAGGATTATTAAAATTTTGATCCGTATAAATGGAACTCTTTTTTTATGGCTAATAATTAACTTATATAATGGCAATCGGTTAAATTTGATAAATAGCAGACCTTAATTTCAGGGACGACGTAGGCCATGTTGCAAAGAAATGCAAGGCGTGAGAAGAGCTCCATTCGTGCCCAAGAGACGGGGACGAGGTACCGGGCGAAGCTGCTCCGGTCGACCACAGCCGTCGACCCCTCCAGATCGTCCTCCTCGTAGCTCACCTCGCACACCGCCTCCTCCTCCAACTCCTTCGCCTCCACGTTATCTTCCCCCTTAGTACTCTGCCTCTCCTGCCATAGCTCCCGCACCTTCAACAGCTGCTCCACCCAATTCCCCTTCTTCTTCTTCTTCTTCTTCTTCTTCTTCCCCTCCTCCTCCGCCTGCACCTTCACCTCCTCGCACTGCGTCTCCTCGAAGAGAAACGACTGGACCATTCTGGCCGAGAAGGGGAACTGGAAAACCCCCGGCGTGCCGCCACCGGAGTACTTCGATTTCGCATGATTGACAGAGCAGCGAATCTGCGGCTCCGAGAGGCATCTCCGCATCCTCCTCCGATCGCGAACGTCATGCGCCGACACCGACCTTCTCATTCCAAACACTTCCTTGCCCGCCGCCCTGGCCGCCGTCGCCGTGGCCGAGTTCCCAGAGAGAGCAACCTGGATGCATGCCATGCACGTCCACAACTTCTATTTCTAATTCTTCCTCGTCGCCTGTGGGAGGGCGGGCCGGTTGCAGGTGGGGATGTGGTTTGTTGGGCGAGTTCTTAGAAAGCAGAGCAGGTTGAGGAGGCGGCCATTAATCGAGGAGGAGGTGGCTTGGAGGGGAGCGGCGGTCCGATGATACCAAGGCGAAGTACTCAAATGGGGGATGGAAGATGACGTATCAATCCGCTGGGACGATGGCCATGCAAAAGAGAAGAGGGCAAATAAGTTATTATCAGTAAATTATAATGATATATAATAACATAAATTGTTGGTGAACTACTACCTACCTAAGTATTAATGGCTATTTTATATGATGTCAACAACAGGCTAACCAGGACCAAAATTCAGATTAAGATATTGCTAAATATGTTTTGAGTCTGGTTAGAACACTGTATTTGGGGTCATTAATTTGATCATTTTGTGATCACGTGGATGGAATGTTAAAGTGAATTATCTATAAATGATTATTTGAAAAGACTACAAGATATTAAGGGAAATAAAACCAAGAGATAAAATCATGCATGATGATGCATAAGTATAACACTCGAAGTGCTAAATGGGCTCTTTGGAAAAAAAAAAAAAAAGAGTGCCCACCAAACTCTTTCATTCGTTCGGTGCAATGTTTGCTCTTTAATTAACATGATATATGACGATCCATGCGGGTATAAATGATTCACAAGTTAATATTAAGTACATATAATTGCGAATATAGCCTTACTCTTCTAATCCTGGCCATGGAGTGTCATGAAACACCAATGTATGTGTATACTGCGGAGCATATTAAAGAACCGTTCGAGTCTCTTTTTTTTTTTTTTTTGCCAAGGCAAATATCAGGAGAAGAGATGATCATCAGTAACGAAAGCTGATGAAATAGTGAATACAACATCAGGGCTTCTATAATTACAATACATGAAGAAAATCATCCATGCTTTGAACTTTATACAATACAATATAGCTTGATTAAAATTAACAAGCAATTAGAATTATAGGAGGGGGGAAAGAACAGGCAGAAACACGGCGCAAATTGTCGTCAAGCTGTGGACATGGGACCGAAACTAGAACAGGTATAAAAAAGACCACAATAAATTACTAAGCATGAAGATCTCCGCTTGATGTAACATTACATAACCTGACAAGCTTATTCTAAACCCCACAACAAAAGTGTCTGATTAGGAGAAGAAAACAAAAGTCCTCCAAAGTGGCAAGCAGGAGAGTCCAACCAACCAGCCCTCTCCCACATTATCGATTCTTCTTTCTCGGGTGTCCCGCTGTTGATAGCCATTCAAACACGCCTCGTAAAATAATATTGATATATATATATATATATATATATATATATATATATATATACATATATTCATCTCCTCTAATTCTGAAGTATTGGAACATTACATTTTGAAAGAGATGTGGGATGTGGGTTTTCAAAGTTAGGCAGCCGATGATAACAAGGAATGTTAGTTTGTGTTGCGGGCGAGTTAGATCGGTAATTAAGGGAAAGCGGACTAGAGCTGGACCAACGTTAGAAAAAAGGTTGTTCAGCCGGTCCGGGGCATTGGAAATTTTAAAGGGATACCCTAACCCTAAGCAGCTATATATAACGCGCTGTAAATCATGTGTAATAACCTGGTCTAAGTATAAATTAACAGGCTAATTATTTCTTAAAAGTAAGCAACCAAAATTAAAAATTAAAAGGTGTACGTCTTCACTAGTGTAATAAATCTTATCCCAATAGATATTAGATATGGACTCTCTTTGCATACTCGAATATGCTATACAGCTCGAGATCCTTGTGGCATATTGGATAACATCTCGAAGAGTGGCATTTGTAAAAAAATTACCATGACATTAAGAGATAAATTAATTAATGTGTTCTTTTTTGCAAGTAAGTTAAAAAAGGAGTCCCTAAGTTTCTGTTTGGTCCTTTGAAAATAGAAACTTGAATACTGTCCAGCAATATAAGTTCACCAACTGGCTATTAGTGTCAATCAATAATTATTTTTGTTGCACAAAATCTAAATCACTAAATGCGACTGAGTTGGTTAAGAGTTACGATCACCACCCCATTCATGTGAGGAGAATATGGATTTTACCAATGCAAAAATTTTAATGTCTGGCAACTTGTGAGATGCCGTCAATGATCACTACAGAGTTATTATTGTTTTTATATAAACCAACCTACTCATATGACTTGTGCGTTTGGGTACCGTGTTATTAAGGGTTGTTCAATGAGTTCATGCAAACTAAAGCCAATAAAAGCGATATTGCTGATCTCTAATTTTGTCATTATGTTTTTTTTATTTTGTTCTTTATCACTCGTATGGCTTAATCCTAGCATGGCTTATATATATATATATATATATATA
>JAVDBV010079904.1:0-22418 GCA_032619315.1 Piper longum | reverse complement strand
CCGGCCGGATTTCTTCACCCACCGTCGGCGGCACTGTTCACTCCCAAAACTCCGATTTTTCCCAATTTCTTTCTTTTTCTTTAAGTTTTTTTGATTTAAAACTTCAATTCCATGATTATGAAGTTTATAATCGATTCTAATATATGTATGCATGAAAACTTAGAAAAAAAGAAGATAAAGGAAAATTACTCGAGAAAAGGAGGAAGCCGGTGTCTATCAACAGGAAAAATGTGAATGACGCCCCCCTTTTCTCCTTATATAATGTTATGAAATGACGGCTAGGGTATACTTCGCCCGTATTTCACTTAATCGGATAATCGGGTAATTGGGTAATTAGCATGATTCACTTAATCATTTAAACGGCTACACCATATGGTTCACTTAACCGGTTAAATGGGTAAATAGTACAGTTTAGTTAACTGGTTAAACGGGTAAATCATACTTAACCAGCGAACAATAATTATTTTAAATAAATAACAAAAAAAAATTTGTCATGTTTGATCCCACCGCGTCGAACTTTATTATTATTTTATTTATTTTATTTTATTTTTTTCCGGGTCTTTACAAACTGTAAAGATGTATCTGTCTCTATTTCCAGCATGGTCCTAGTCCATATAACCTTGCACATCAATATTATCATCCCTAAAACACAAACAGTAATTAGAAGTTCCTTTCAAGTACCTGAAAATCCATTTCATTGCCTCTCAGTGTTCTTTTCCTGGGTTCATTATAAATTTTCTCACTACTCCCACTGCATGTGCAATATCTGGTCTTGTACTCACCATAGCATACATAAGACTTCCAATAGCTGAAGCATAAGGCACCTTTTTCATGTGAGTTTTATCCTCCTCACTCTTAACACCTTGTTCTTTGGACAATTGGAAACTACCAAAAGTAGTAGTCACCGGCTTGGATTCATTCATGTTGAATCTCTCAAGAACTTTCTTCACATACCCTCCTTGAGATAACCACAACTTCTTGTTCTTCTTGTCTCGGGTAATTTGCATCCCAAGAAGTTATTTTGCTTCACCTAAGTCCTTCATGGAAAAACTCTTGGCTAACCTCATCTTGAGACTAACAATTTTTTCCATACAAGTCCCTGCAACAAGCATATCATCTACATATAAAGTCAAAATAATGTAATTCTCATCATTAAACTTTTGTACATATACACAGTGGTCTGAATTGCTCCTAGCAAATCCATTATCCAACATAAACTTGTCAAATTTCAAATACCACTGCCTTGGTGCTTGTTTGAGTCCATATAGACTCCTCTTCAATTTGCACACCATATTTTCTTTACCTTTGACTTCAAATCCTTTTGGTTGTTCCATATAGATCTCCTCCAAATCACCATGAAGGAACGTTGTATTTACATCAAGTTGCTCTAAATACAACCTCTTTACAGCCACAATACTCAAAATAATTCTAATAGAAGTCATTTTTACAACAGGTGCAAATATATCATGAAAATCAATCCCTTCTCTTTGAACAAAACCTTTCACCACAAGTCTTGCCTTATACCTTTGTACACCACCGGCTTCAGACTTGACCCGATAGATCCACTTGTTTTGTACAACTCTCCGTTTTGGTGGCAACTTCACCAATTCCCATGTATGATTCTTGTCCAACGATGACATCTCATCCTTCATGGCCAACTCCCACTTAAGATGAGCTTTGTCACTCATGGCTTCATCATAGGACTCCGGTTCTCCTGCATCAGTATACAAAATATGTTGTACAATTAAATTTAATTTTTTAGTAGGCTTTCTAACCCTTGTGCTCCTCCTTAGTTCAGGAGCAACAACTATCTCTTTTGGTGGCTCTGAGTCATCAATTTCAACCTGTGCATCAGAATATTCAGTATCTCATTCATCATCATTTGGTTGATTAGCCTATGACTCATCTTCTTGATCGGTCTCATTAGAAGATAATTGTTCCTCATCACTTGGAACAAATCCTTGACTTTCAGCACTTGGCATCTCTTCATCTGTCTCATCAAGCTCCATATATTCTTTTTCTTCTGACTCCTAATGCTTTTCTTCTTTCATGTCTTTGTGCATGCACTTTTCATTGAATACTACATCCCGACTTTGAAACACCTTGTTGTTCTCGAAATCCCACATCCGGTAACCATATTTATCACCTCCATATCCAAGAAATACACACTTGAGAGACTTTGAATCAAGCTTCCTTCTTGATTCCCTGTCAATATGTGCATATGCAATACAACCAAAGACTTTAAGAAAAGAGTAGTCAACTTTCTTACCAGACCATACCTCTTCCGGTATTTTTCCATCTAAGATGCTTGATGGACTTCGGTTGATTAGATAGACAGCCGTATCCATAGTAGCACCCCAAAGATGCAAAGGGAGCCCAGCATGAACCCTCATGCTTCTTGCTCTCTCTAGGATGGTCTTGTTCATTCTCTCCGCCACCCCATTCCGCTATGGTGTCCTTGGCATTGTCTTGATCCTTCTAATCCCTCGCTTTTCACAATAGGAGTCAAACTCCTTAGTGCAATATTCTCCGCCATTATCTGATAGAAGACATTTCAATCTCAAACCTATTTCATTCTCAACTCGGGCTTTCCATATCTTGAAAATGCTAAAGACATTTGATTTTCTTTTAATAGTGTAGATCCATGTCTTCCTACTAAAATCATCAATAAAGGTAACAAAATAGAAATTACCTCCAAAAGATTTACCATGAGCTATTCCCCAAACATCTGTATGAACCAACTCCAACCTTTTGGATTTTATCTCTTGCCCACCCTTTGTAAAGCTAATCTGTTTTTGTTTACCAAAAATACAGTCTTCATAAAAACCAAAGTTAGAATCAATTATACCTGTCAAAATCTTCTTGGAATGTAAGATCCTCATCCCACTCTCGCTCAAGTGCCAAGCCTTCTATGCCATAACGCTATTATGTCATTCATCTCAATGACCAAAGTAACAAACTGATCTACCTTGGTAGACAATGGGTAAAGTGTACCCACCACCTTCCCCTTGTTCACCACCAATGCTCCCTTGCAGATCTTCCACTGATTGTTTTCGAATGTGATCCTATAGCCCTCTTGGTCCAGCTTGTTAACAGATATAAGATTCTTCTTTAATCTAGGTATATACCTAACTTCCTTGAGAATAAGTTTACCTTCACTATGCATCTTCAAATGAATTACTCCCCTACCTTCAATTTTGCACTTCTGATCATTGCCAATTGTTACATATCCACAATCACTCTTGACAAAATCACAAAACCATTCTTTGTGATAAGTACAATGAAATGAAGCACCTGAATCAATATACCATGTATTTATGTTGTAATCAACATGAGTAGATAAACACAATTTCTCTTCATGACCATCAACAACATTAGCTACATTCTTGACTCGCTCGGGATAATTCTTCTTTACATGTCCTTCCTTGTCACAAAACCAACAAGTAGGCTTACCCTTGAATTTTACCTTGGATTTAGAGTGCCCTCGGTTCTTAAGACCTCTACTTTGACTTATTCCTCTTTTTTTCCCCTTGCTTTTGTCCACCGACAAAGCTGTGCCTGAGATGGACGGTGTGCTATCTACCATGATTCTTTTCATCATCTCCTGATTCAAGATTGCACCTAGCACTTCATCAAACTTTAGTTTTTCTTTTGATGCATTACTTATAGTTGTAATTACTGTATCCCAACTCTCCGACAAAGATTATATGAACATTAAAGATTTGATATCTTCACTAAATGTCAACTCCATGAATTCAAGTTGTGCCCAAATTTTATTGAAAGCATTCAAATGATTAGCAATAGATTTACCTTCGAGCATCCTTAAAGAGACAAACTTCCTCAACAAAAATAACCTATTAGAGGCTGATGACTTCTCATAAACACCAGCTAATGCCTTTATCAACCCTTTGACGGTCGTCTCTTTTAAGACATTAAACGCCACCGACTATGTTAAACACAATCGGACGATGGCTAAGGCTCGCCTATCCAATAAGGCCCACTCGTCGGTTTACATCGCTTCTGGCTTGGTACCTACAAGCGGTTGATGTAGTTGCTTCTCATATAGATGATCCTCAATCTGCATCCTCCACCATTGATAATTTGTTCCATCAAATTTCTTAATTTTCCCAGTCTTGGAACTGTCCACCATGACTCCCACTCAAATCAAGATCCGATTGAATGAGACTCAAAGTTCCCACAGATGGTGCAAATTGTTGAGAAAAATCCTCAAAAATTGGAGTTCAACAATAGTGAACACAAGATATGAGAAAGCTATGCCTAAGAATTAGAATAAAATAAACCACAAAAAAACAGAGATTTAATGTGTCCTCCTTCAATCGTGAGTCAAAAACTACGGGGCAACATCGAACAATTCACTACTTCAACTAAAAATTACAGTCGTCAAACATATAAAGATGTACAAGAAGATAATTCACACACCCTATACTATTGAGATTACAAGATTTCACTCTCTCTTAATACTCCATATAAGATTAAACTTGTGAATTATTTCTCTCTTCTTTTATCTTTATATCTCTCTCTTTCTTCTTTTGCTTGTATTTTCTTCTGCTTGTCTTGTCTTTAGAATGAGACAAATGAAGCTCAATTTATAGAGAAGCTTTGAGACCCTTCATCCTCCATAGAATAACTAACAGCCACCTCTGTTAATATTCCAAGTGTGACAATAGGCTACATATCATTAATACAATTACACATATTAACAGCCTCCATTGCCAACTGAGGAGAGAAGGGGCGGTGAGATGAGAGAGCATTGTTGGAAGTTTATTATTTTTAATAACCATCTGATTTGAATCATCAGATTGAAGGGTTTAAAAAAAAGGTAGCTTCGGAACTATTTCTGATCTATAGTCCATGCTAGGGTTTAAAAAAAAGTAGGTTAGAACCTATTTCTGGTCTATTTTCCAGGTTTCTTTATATATATAAGGAAAGTTTTTTTCTTAGAGGAAATCCTTCCGGCCAAAAACTTTAATGTGGGCTGTAAAGTTACAAAATGACCCAAATTTGATGATTAAAAAAAAACCATCTCCTCCTCCTTTGTTAGGGGGTGTTCAAGGCCAGGTCTGAGTTGAGTTTTGACAAATTAGGGGTGAGCTTTATGATATAACAAGCTGATCGAGCTCACGACTTCGAGTCGAGCTTATAATATAATGAGTCGAGTTAATTAATAATGACTTGTCTCCTACTCGTGACCAAGTGGAGACTGCTTGATTATATCATGACTTCCAGATTCTTCCCCCTTAACCTTTTTAATCTCTTCATGTTGAACATTGTTTTGATGAGGTAACAAATTAAAAACTCTCCAAGTGACCTTTGGTTGAGAGTTTGGCAACTGTAGTGCTCGGAAGAACTCTAAGAATGATGTGACAAAGAATAAAGGACTTTGGCGAGGATTCAGTCAAGGGTTTGGCAATGTAAAAGGGTGTGGGAATTGTGGGGCAGACGTGGTGTAAAGATTTTGAAGTATAGGAAACTTTGGCTAAGTTTTGATCGCAAGTTTGGCAACTGAAGTTGACATAACTAGTTTTAAGTGAATGTTCGACAAGTGTTTGGTCGATCATTTGGCAGTTGATCTTTATGAACAAGCTGCCAAAACTAGCCGTTCAAAAAAAACAAAAGAGGTAAGTTCAAACCTAAACGACTACTATTTAACGAGAAGCTATGAAAGCCTATGAATAGTACCTTGAAGAGTGTGTTTTTAATACCTCTAGTTATCATTGTGAACCCTAAACTCGCTTGGATCAATTTGAAAAATTCAGGCTTATATTAGGATTTGTTGATTGTGTGACTAAGAAAAGATCTTATATGCGAGGCTAGATCATGTGTGTTTAAGCTGATTGTAATCTCCTTAGGTGTAAGAACATCTTACATTGGAGAATAAGGTGTTAGCCTAGAGGACTCCCTTTACTCAAGGTGTGAGTTTGTGAAGGGAGGTAGCTTCAAGGTGGTTCCTTCAAGGGTATTTAGAGCTGGTTGACTAGGATCCTTATCACTTGGTATTAGAGAAAGGAGGTTTGTTGGGGGCTTTTAGGGTATTAGGAGTGCAAACTTCCATAGTGCTTGTGGAGTATTTGTGAAGGAGGCCTAACTTGTTGCTTGTAAGTAGCATAAGTGGTTTGCCACTATGAAACTACAAAGACCTACCCAACAAAAGGATTTGGTGGGATAGAAGAGATGAATAATTGGAAACTTCTTTAAAAATTTCTTGTGTTTTCTCTCTTCTCCTTCTGTATTGTGTGTTTGTTTAAATTTGACTTCCCTTGCTTTAGCACACTTCCCTTAGCTTTCTTGTGTTCGACTTGTTAACTTAAGAAAGATAAGTGAATCAAACTTAAAGCTACTTAGTGGCTTGTATAGTTTGATTGATTCGCCAAAATAAGTAACTTTGTAACCTTGATCTTGTGTTGCTACACACACCACTTACTTGATTGGGCTCATTTGGATTGTGTATTGCATTGGCTTTTATTTTTGTGCATATTTGTTATATCCATAGTATTAAATACCAAACCGGAGTGTAGATAGAAATTTTGATGGGTACATGTTAAGCATTTAAATTATATAATATTTACCCATATTTTTAATATGATTTTGTACTTGCCGGGTATAATTATTTTTAATTAAATGATATTTCTCATTATATTCTAGTTAATTGTATGAGATATGCTTAATTTTGATGTTTTAATGTAGAAAAAGATGAAACAAATTAAGCTTACGATTTTGGTTGTCAGAGCATTGAACCCCACCCTTTGATAGCTACAATTTTGGTGTTGACAAGGCTCCATGTAGATGGCTATACATAGCTTGGACAATGCTATCGAGGAATTGGAAACTTCATCGGACATCATAATCAATTAGTCCAGATCAAATTTTGGAATCCCTCGAATTCTTGTATTTATTAGCCATCTTCTCTTCTATATAAAGAAGTGGTCATTTGTTGTTGAGATATCTCATCTTTTTGGCTTAGGAGTTTCGTAAAAGAAATAGTTTAGTTTTTGTAATTCTTTTTCTTTCATAATGAAAATTAGTTTCTTTTTTATATTATTTTTTATTTTAGTTATGGAGAAATCATTTCTTTCGTTCTAGAGAAAAATGAAACTTAAAAATGGTTTAATTAGATTCATTTAAGCCTCTTATTCTTTTATTCAATCAAAATGTTTGAATTATCATGTTCTTAATGCTAAGAATAAAATAGATCATGAGATTTGATTAGATTTTGGGAGAAATTAATTAGATTAGTCATTGATAATTCATCATACGATGAGTCTTGTGACTTTTTAATCATTGTGGCCGGGAGGTACATATCACTGTATGTGATTGTAAGATAAATCTTAATATATTATTTTGTTGATTAATTAATTATCATTAAGAGGTAGAAATTGAGGGAAAATAATAGAAGTATGAAGAATCGGGAGCAACCATGTAATATAATTATCCTAGATCGATAATTAGAGAAAATAAAAGAAATGAGTAAGATGTGATGAAAGTTAAATATAGATTAAGGGAAATTTGACTCTAGAACGAGTTTTATCCTTATAACTTTTTCTTTAATTTAAATTTATTATTTATATTTAGTTGAGTCACTTGTTTTTGTTTTGTTCATAATTTCTTTACTTAAATTAATTTAAGAAAATTCACCTTTCTATGGGACAATACTTAAATTTATCATTATATTACTTATGTTGACTGTGTATACTTGCACATTATTAAAATTATTTAAACAAGTTTTTTACGCTGTTGCCGGGGCAGAATGAATTTTCTTAGTTAGTTTAGGATTTGAATTTTTAGTATTTTTCTTTTATTTTTAGATTTTATTGTCTTTGATTTAAGGTATACTAATCAATCCCAATTAATAACATCTACCCAGTGTAATAGTTTTTTATTCATAGTAAATCTGATCATGGCTAAATAATTGATGAAAATTTCAAAATGCTGCCAAAATAATAACATGATGAAGCGGCTATCTATTTGCTCACATTTTTTTTCTTTTAGATATTAAATGCCCATGCCCAACATCACCTAGCAGGCTCTTACCAAGTACGACATTTACCCTCATAAATCAATTAATATATTACATGTAATTTACTAAATTGATAACCATCTACTTGGAACTTTGAATAAGGGTCTTAACTTTCATGGTCATCTTAAAAATTTAATATGAATAGTGACACCGTCTCTTGACGCAATTTAATAAACCAGATCCTATACATGAATCACTAAAAATGAAGACCTTAATTCTATCACATCACATGGAGACTATATAATTACCGTTCCCGCCTGAGAGTGCATGAAGTGAAAGATTTTCCCCATCTCTTTAAACAGGAGCAACTATACTAACATAGTAGTTAGCATAATGTCAGAATTGATAGCACCCATCCAATATAGTTCTCATGCACAAACAAACATAAAAGGAGAGGTAACTAATATACAAGTTTAGATCTCATACATAAGCATGGATTAGCAACCGATAACTTGATCTACAAAGTACCCCATGAATAAAAATGATAAGAAGGTACCTATCAACTCAATTAACCCCTCAAAACCAAACAATTTTGAATGACAGAAGGTTCATGGAACAACAAAGCACCAATGGCGGCCATGACATGTGTACATATGAGGAAAAATAAAATGACAATAAGAAAGGCAAGGAAAGTATACCGAAGTGGAGATGAAGAATAGATAAGGGGACTCCGACCACTGTGGAAGGGAGGAGATAAAAGAGAAGAGGAGGCTGTGTTTTTTGTTTATATAAAGGAACTACCTGGTGATGTTTTCCATGAAAATCTTAATGCACCTTAGTCAACTACTAGAGTTAGTCAAAATAGGTCAGGACTCTCCTAGCCACCTAACCCTAGCCATTATGGTTCATACAACTAGATGGCTAGCCCGCCTAACTCAACCATAAATAAATTAATAAATAAAAACCATTAAAATACTCGGATTTTTACATAATAACCCCATGTTTTGGGAACTTATATTTTCAATAATTTATCATATTTTGAATAATATGTATATTTCCTTTGTTGTTGGGTAGTGATTGTCTTCTATCTCAGATGCCGAGTAGGTTTAGATCTTAAGGAGTTTTGTGGGTGTAGCCTTCCATATACTTAAGTTAAGAGATAATAATATTAAATAATATAACATTTTTGTTCAGTTCAAGGATGAACCGGCTATGGGATGTTACAAAATGATATTCAGAGTTATGTCTTGGCTGATTGGAAGGGAAGATCTTTTTAAGTATGTGTCTATGTGAAGTGATCCCTACTTTCTACTGGCAGGTTTATTCTTGTTTGTTATTGTGCACTTATCTTTGGTTTTGGATGGTTTTAGCAAGAGGTTGATAGATATGGGGAACATGACTCACAAGATTGTTTTTAGAGATTTGACACCACCTAGTGTTCTGTGTCTAGGGGAGGCTCATAGTGGTAGCGGGTCTAGCCGACCTCCTGGTCATGCTATTGATGAAGAATAGGCTTTTGTGATGAATGCCCAAGTGCCTAATGTTCTAATTCCCAAGGCGCCAATTCTACTTCAGGATGATAAAACTCCAGAATGGACTCATGCTACCTCAAGGTGAGGTAGAGCTTCCCGATCAGTGCGTTTAGATTGTAGGATGACTGTAATAAATGATTTCATGAAAAAAATGATGGAGATATAGTTAGAGACCCAACAATAATTGAAGGAAATACAAACAAACACCCAACAACAAATGAGGGAAATGAGGGTTGAGTTGGTGAGATCACAAAAGAAACCTATTAAGGATAGGGAAAGGAATGAGACACCACCCTTACTTCCATGACCACCGGTATTTCAGCAGCAACCACTACCACCTCAGGATTCTGTGACAGGTACACACCACTAGTTCCACCGACGACTGTAGCCCATTATATGACTCCTATTTCATTTCGTGCACATGTGCAAGGAGGTAATGGAACTTGAAGTGGGGGGGAGATGGTACATTCAAGAACCCTTGAGGTTGGAGAAGGAACAACTCCTCAACAGGTAAAACCTAGTGCGTGGCAGGTAGAGAAGTTTTTGAAGAATGGAGGTGGTATGTTTGCTAGGAATCTAGACCTAGAAGGGGCAAACGAATGATTGATTACTACCAAGGAAGTGTTCGAGAGCACGGATTACCCTATAGAGCTATGGGTTTGAATAACAATGGCTCACAGGCAAGGCAAGGGCATTGCTTGGGAGAAATTTCAAGTGGTTTTTGAGAATATTTATTTTCCACTTGAGGAGAAGAGAAAGAGAGAACTAGAATCTGAAGACTTGGAGCAAAAGGGTATGTTAATTGCCAAATATTTGGCCAATTTCATTTGTTTGGAAAGATTTGCTCCTGGTCTAGTAGCAAATGAAAAGATGTGAGATGACTGATTCTTTGAGGGGCTGATCTACCCTATTAAGCAAAGACTCACCATTATAAAATATAAGACATTGGATGAAGTTGTTAGTGCAGCCTCTAAAGATAAAAGAATCTATTAGACTAGAAACAAGACTATTGGAACTCATAAATTTTCTAGAAAGAAACACCAATATAAGAAACAATTGGTGCGTGGTGAGAAGAAACTAAGGAAGGAGTCCAATATTTCCATGAGGGTGATAAAAGGTCATTAAGATGCACCGGTTTGTGTGTGAGAGGGGTCACTGTAAATATTCAACAGTGCTCTTTTGTGACCAATCTCTTTGTGTTCAAGATGATAGAGTTTGATGTGATATTTGGAATGAATTAGATGACGGAGAATGGAGTGTTGATTGATTGTAGGAAGAAGAAGATATATTTTGGAAGGGTACATGTTGTTGCACTTTTCAAGGGCAAGGAAGGGATATTTCATCGAGATGTGTGGTTTATCACAAAATTTCAAAGTATATTGATCGAGGATATGGAATGATCATGGTGGCCTTGATGTCTACCAATAAAGAGAAACTGGGGGTATCATCTATTCCTATTTTTCATGAATTTGAGGATGTATTTTTGGAAGATATTATAGTGTCACCACAACGAGAGATATATTTTACCATTGATCTCTTACCTAGGACGACTCTAATTTGAAAGAAGGGAAATCTTAGCCCGCGGTAAATTGAACCATTTCCTATTTTCAAGTGGGTTGGTGAGGTAGCCTATGAGTTAGTTCTACCTCTACATTTCACAGTTGTTCATTAAGTATTCCATATTTTCATATTGAGGAGGTGTATTTCAGATCCATCTCATGTTATTAGTTATAAGGAGATTGAGTTGCAGCCAAACTTGTCATACAAGGAGCAAACATTGCGTATTCTTCACCGTCAGGAAAAGATGCTTCTCAATAAGGTAGTGAAGTTGGATCTGGTATAGTGGGCCGTAGAGGTGTTGAGGAATCCACCTGGGAGTTGGAGGATGATTTGCAAAAGAGCCTTCCTAGCTTGTTTGAGGTTTATGCTTTAGGTTGAGGTGTTTTGTTTGTTGCTTGTCATGAGGCGCATTTGTGTTTTGAGTGTTGTTCTCGGTTCTAGAGAAAATTTCAAGGATGAAATTTTTTAAGGACGTGAGATTGTAAAATTTGTGCCCTTTGGCTTTGGATTTTATTTGTGATTAGGTTTAGTTTGGCCATTGGTTTGATTCAATTTACCTTTAGGTCCGATTTGGTTTGGCTTAACTTTTGGCTCACGATTCTAGGGAGAATTGTTGTTGCTCCTGCCTTGGTTTAGAAGGCTTTGGTTCATGTGGGTGTTTGTTAGTGTGGTTTTGTTTGGCAAACGTTGTGTTTTAGAAGTAGTTAATAAGGCTTTTGCACGTTAGAGGTGGTCATTTTGGGAAAGGTGTTTTAGTCATGAATTTAGTGTCAAGATTCTATTGAATATTCAAGTTGATATGACCATTTGCTTACTGTCACGCCACTTCCTGATGGTCTTCTATTTTATATAAATGACCGGTTTGACTTTGTAGTTATTTAAAGATTTCTTTAGTGTTGTACCATTAAAACAATTATGAAATTTGTATAAGTATAGTTTAATTATAGCCATGAAGATGTCATGAGTCATCTTACATTAATAGATCATACCATATGGTGGGTCGTGTCTATTAATTATATATGTACTCAATTACACCTCTTCAATTCCTTATACCAAGATTCATTGTCTTTTCATTTCCTTTAAGTCAACCTCTCCTAAATTGAATTGATTCTTTGAGGTAGTCTAGTGATTGAATACTTGGTTTAATTTTCTATTAAAGGGGGAGCACTCACTTGTTTACTTTATATCCCTCACTAGGCCCAAAAAGATTTGAATATGCTTTCTCCACGGGAAATGAAGTGAGGAAGCAATCCCTTTTCAAGTTCTTTTACAAGATAAAGGCTAGTATTATTGTTTTCTCATTTTTCCATGAAAAATATTGTCTTTATATACACGTCTTTTTACTATGGACTCCAACTCGTATTACTGTCATCCTTCCACCTTTTGTTCCAATATTGTCGTCTGCTAGAGTTCGTTGAAATTTGCCATCAAAATTGGTTTCACGTTGAGGTACCCTTACGTCAACTATAATTTGAAGTATATATATTCGTTGTCGAATATGTGGTGAGCCATTATTATTTTGAGTATGCTATTATTTAATTCACTTTTTTTTTCTAACATTTGATGAAAGTCTATAATTTTTAACTAGATCTAGGACCTTGATCTTGTATAACTATAGTTTGGTTAAATATTGTATTTTGGTAACTCTTACACTAGTGTTTTGTTATTGTTCTTTTTCATTCATTCATTTTATATTTTATTCATCTATTATAGTGTACAAATGTATAACAATAGATTTAAATTAATCTTATCTCATTTGATCACACGTTCTCATACAAGCATCATATAGATTGAACTTCTCTATCAAAGATGCTAAGTAGGTTTAGATATTAACGTTTTGTGGGCAAGGTCTTCCATGTGACTAAGTTAAAAGAGAACAATATGAAATAATATAATATTTCAAATTTCATCAAAGATGAATCGAGCATGGGATGTTACAAGTATACCTACTCTGATGGCAATCATGTTACTTGAATGGCAGTCGAGTTGCTCCAATTGTAATTGAGCTACTTGAATAGTGGTTGAGATATTCAGATGGTGGTCTAGTTACTCGGTCAGTAGTTGAGCTACTCTATGTACTCGCAGTTACTATGTAACGACCTGCCACTTTTCACAATATTATAGGTCTTGCTTGCCAGGTGTTACTAAAAAATATAACTAACTGACCCGCCCTAACCGGACCGAGTGTTACTTAAATACTACATAATTTTTATTAAAGCAAATAAGTCTAACTCATTAAAATAATCATTCCACAGTCTTGGACAGTTTCCCATAGCCACATTTATAATACAAGAGAATAAAAGGAAGTCCACTCATTATCCCTTTACCAAACCTGAATTTGTAAAAGAACCCCCAACCATACTTTTATTCCTCCTTAGATGAGCTGAAATCAAACAATCTTGATTGGCCTACATACCTAAGTCAGGATCAAGCTCAATGTAGTTCTACGGGCTCTCAGGTCATTCTGAGATTACGAGTTCTCAGGTCATTCTGAGATTATGGCTCTCAGGTCATTCTGAGATTATGGGCTCTCGGTTCATTATGAGATTACGTCTCTCAGGTCATTCTAAGATTATAAGCTTCTCCTTCTTCCCCACACTCTTCTCTTCTCCTCACCTCATCTTTGGCACCAAAAACCAAACCAAGCCGTCTTTTTCTTCAACCCAAAACCAGATCATATTCTTCCCTAACTCCCCACAATGTTGTCCATCATCCAACCCCCATGCGTAAAACTCATGACACGCTAAAGACAGCAATTCAATTATCCTATTTTAACAAATTTCGTAGCATTGGACGTTGATGAAGTAAGAGCAACAATAAACGATCATGAATGGATGAAAAAGTAGAATTCACTTGGCGATCCTGAATTTTATGCATACCGGAAAAACAAAACAGCAACATAATGAGTAAGAGAATGTCAAGGAAAGCATACCAAACCAGACATGTAGACGAGATGTAAGAACATCGCTAAGAGGGGAGAGTAACCAGGAGAGAAAATGAGGATGATAGATGGGGTGAGAAGAATTTTTTTTCCCCCAACTGAATAACTGAAATGTGATATTAATAGGTGTCGAATGGCCGCCTAGGAAATCAAATGGTTGTCTAAGAAAACGAATGATCAATGATAAAAACGAACAGTCAATAAGAAAACAAATGGTTATCTCGTCATATAAAATTTGACTCGATGGACAATAACGGTCGAACTGACCGATTCAGACTATAAGACCTTAGTTCGAATCGCGGGTTTTAACCGAGTAGAATCAACAAGGTAGAGAATATAACATAATTAATCATAATAATTTTTCCAATGTTCGATCCTTTCCTAACCGAGTCGATTTTTTTTTCCACGGTCTTTACTTACTAGAAGGCAACTGGATACTCTACTAGCCCATATGCTAGCTGTCCATCCTAGCTCATTCCTTATTGGCGCTATTTGATTGTCATCATTCTCATAGTGCCACCTATGGCTTCTATCAGTCCTCGCTCACGTCATGATACTACTACTCAAAATGCTCTGACTATCCATGCTCAATGGTTATTAGTTCCACGAACTTACTCAGTTCCTACACTATGGGTCTACCAGGTGTATGCCTATGCTCTAAAATCTTGATAATGTCATACCGATCATACCATCTCATCTATATCTAGGGCTCTATAATCCAACTAGATCTATCGATTTGCGAGGGGGGTGGTCAACTTTATTATATAGTCTACCTCACGAAGTTTCTACTAGTCTATCATCATGTCCCTATCATCGCATAACTACTAGTGTGCTACAGTTCGAAAGTCTACATCTATCTTGTACCTACCCTAGCTAGGAAACTCTATCATTTTCATGTAAATACGTAGTCATACAAATATGATAGAGGTTCAAACATATACCCGCCAACCACTTATTCTTACTTAGAGGCATGTTAGCGATATCCTTTCATAAGTTCTCTTCTAGAACAAAATAAGGGGAGGCAAAGAGAAAAAGAGGGATGTTCGAAGTGGGGTAAGTTGGAGAAGGATGAGAGAATATATACGGTATGAGAGGAGGATGAAGCAAAGGAAAATGAGAAGAAAGAGGAGTGGAAAATGGGGGTTTGGAATTTTTTCTCTATCATTTCCTATAGAGTCTGGTAATATCTTATTTAATTTCATCATCTCTAGTCTGTCTAGCATGATTTCAGGTGTAGTTAAACCTTTTTTTCATAAAGATTTTACTTAATGTTCTTAATATACATAACACGACTTTGCACTGACTTTGGCTAATCTCCACATAATGGTTGATTTTCCTCCATACTATGCATATGGGATTGCATAAAAGCACATAACTAAAACACATTAGTGCGACAAATACAAGAAGTAGGAACATACCTATTGAGTGGGCTGTGGATTGGCTCATTGGGAATACAATAACACAACTTAATGTAAGCATACCACAATCACACATACATTCAGCACAACAACCATACCATATAATATGCACGTACATACACCTCACATTTTGAAGGTTAACTGTTTTAATAGTCCAAGAAGTCGGCTATTATACTAAATTGTAACACTATTTTTCTGTTCGAGGGTGGACCCAAGTGAGATATTATAATTCAGAAAGTTTTTCATTAGACTTTCACGTACAAACTTTACAGAAGTAGATCTCAACCCTCAAGCAGGATTAAGACGGACACCTTACTAGATTTTTTATACAATGCATACTGAATCATACTATCATAGGATGGTTCTTAAACTTAAGGAAGCTCCCATCATGATCACTTTGCTTCATAGGATAGGCAGCACCTCCTCGGCAACTAAGAGGGTAACTTTACATAATGTAGATGGTCACTCCAACCTGCACAATGTCAACGCCTCCTACGCAGCTAAGAGGTTGAGTTTGAAAGGATGCATATGCGTGATCTACTTCTTATAATTAGTTATAACTTTGAGGTAAAGTATACTTATTCTTTTGATGATTTTGAACTTAATGCGCATAACATAGGGGGTCGTGGTTACCTATTTTGCATACCCGTAAATAGAATTTAAATACACAAACACAGAGGCAGCAACAAGTGCGAGGGCATCACACCCAAGGATTTGGTCTTCACGTGACCCTTTCAAGTGGTGTGAACCATGTGCTCCTCCAATCCATGTTATTCTATCACATACACACATAATTGCAACCAAATATGTTTAACGTACCTGGTATACTCTTTATCATGTTTTGGAATTTTGAGGCTTATATATCCTATAGACGATAGTTAGATTGCCCCAAAGTTAACACCCTGCACATGAATCACACGTAGCACATCTACATGCATCAGAACAAGGTCTACGGCACCAACCCAAATCATAGTACAGCATATGCACACATAATTCCTGATAATACATAAATCTCAAATACATAACAACTCCCCCAGAATGCATGTTGGATGCACAACAATTCATATGCACGATACTTTCCCTTGCCATGAACCTCTTCATCTGTCCACCAGTGCCAGCCATTAGCATGCATACTCACCTACATAAATATAGAAAATCTAACAGTTGATTATTGATCCATAAATAATTACTGATAAATAATATTATACAATGAGTATCTTAATACCCACAAAAAATCATAAAACTTCATAATCTATCACAATGTGGTAAGCGGAGGCCAATAAGACCAAACATCATACTTGTGCTTATGCCCTCACATCTTCTATATATCGCCCGCCATGTTACTCAGGTGTCTTAGAATAGTTAGTCTAGTGCCACAATTTTTGAAAACACATTTCATTTGTAATACCCTACTTACATTGCATTACCTTATGGTCTAAAAGAGCATTAATGCAATTCTTAGAACCTGTGCTACTCACACTCTTATTCGTGAAATCCGTAAAACTACACTAAATGGATTGATATCAAAGGGAACTAATAAAATGCGGCCGACATCGTCCTTCTAAAACTCAGTTAAAACCTCACACATGGAGTCAATCAGGGGTGAAGTAGAAGATTTCTATAGACTTTTAGATGAGTAGAGCTCCTCGTCCTAACTCGTCCAACTCACTCTACATATCATAACGTGTAAAATAGGAATCATATTCACTTGCCAACCTAGACATCACACAAAATGAAGCGAAGCCTCCACACATTCAAAACACACTCACATGCTTAATTAACTGATCTTACTTAATGACTTGTTAAACCTCATTAGGCAACCTTATGTACACTTAGTACAAGTCTAATAATTAGGGTTTTTATTGAATGGATTTAACCTAACAACTTTTTTGACGTGCCAAACGATGTCCAAATGGCTTTAATTTTATATTTGTGGGCCCTAAGTATCTAAGGGTTAGCTACAAAAATTATTAAGTGTTGGATCATAGGCCAACATGATAAACTAGGCCCATTAAAATTGGGCTAAGGTATTGGAAGAAACAGTGTTCCACGGTTGCGAACAAATTTTCCTATGTCTTGTTCTTGGGTTTGGCGAGCTTAAATTGAGCATGGTAAAAGGGAAGGTTTAGTTAACATTGTGGGCTTGAATCCAATAAAATTTGAAATCCAAACTCCAAGTATTTAGGGCCAAGTGGACTCAGAATGCTTGAAAAAATCATAATGCACGATCCATTGAGCCAATTCCTATCAAAATTTTGGGCTTTGTTAGCGGGACACATTCAATTTCACTATCAAATGACTAGGGTAAGGGATTTAAAGCCGAAGCTAGAGAACTAGGGTTTCTCTCTACATTCAGGTACAATCCATAAAAGCCCGATCAGCTAACCCATAAGTAATTTTACACGTTTTGAGTAGACACTCAGTGTGTCGTTAGATAATTTTTACAGATTTTAATGTCGTCATTTAATAAGCTCACAGAGGAGCACAATCTCATAGCATTGCAAGGCACATCATCAACACAACAAGCATATAACTTATTTAGGGATTTTGTTCAAGCCCTGAACGTAGTCATTTTAGTATGGTATTTTACCATAAAATAGATAACATCCTAAAACAATGTGTAAAAATTGGGGAAAGGGGTGGTCAGGTCACATGGACCATGAAAGTTGCATCTTTTGCCAAGTGTGGGATGTGTTCATACTCATATATGCATAAAAATACAAAATAATTGATATAAAATTTGTAGATCTATCTCTTATAAAGCTAAAAAATACAAAAATCATGGAAATCTACAATCTATAACATGAGATATGACATTTTAAACAAAACAATACAAACTAATGAGCATATCACATTCAAAATACATAACTATTTTTATATACATTCTAAAATCATAATTCCAAGTCTTGCAGACTCCTAACACATAGAGCTATGTTGGAAAATGCATAATAATTACAATCATTCATGAACATATTCATACAACAACTACATATGAAGAAAAGATGTAAAAAGGAAGCACATTTACCTCAATCGATTCCTAGGGGAGTCTCTTGGGGCTTCCTACTCCAAGACCTTCAACCCTAGAGGCTTGGCTAGGGTTGGAAAGAGCTTGGAGAAGGTAGGGAGGTCTGTGGAGGAAGTAGAGAAGAGAAGGGAAGATGCTAGGGTTGGAGTGGAGAACCAAAGCATTGAAAATGGTAGGGAAGTGGCTAGTGTTGGAGTGGAGAACGAAAGGACTTGGGCAAGCCGAACTAGGGAAAAGTGAGGGTTTAGTTTATCTGGATCAAAATTGTGTGAACTAAACCGTATGCAAGTGGAGGCCTGGTCGCAAAGGCACTAGCTTGGCCTAAGGATTCCACCCCAAATTTGGTTCACTATTAAACAGAAGTGGAAGTGTTAAGGGAGACCAAACCAACTCTCAAATTCGATTAAATTGGTCGACCCTAAACTTAAGCAGAAGGGATCTACTCTAAGTGTCATAAGATGAAATAACACCAATATGAATGTATAAAAAGCACAACCTAGCAGGGCCTATAACACCCCAAATCCGGTTCACTATTAAACTGAAGTGGAAGTGTTACGGGAGACCAAACCAGTTTTCAAATTTGATTAAATTGGTCGACTTTGAACTTAAGCAGAAGGGATCTACTCTAAGAGTCATAAGATGAAATAAATCCAATATGAATATATGAAAAACACAACCTAGCAGGATGCTATGTGGATGATATGACAAAAAAATCACACTCCAATCAATTAAATATGATAAAAAATTTGTAAATAAATGGAGAGAGATTTCCCCTAAAAGTGCAATAAGGGAACAACCCTGCCAATCATCAAATCACAAAATATACGAAACATAACAAGATATATGACAACAACATTGCTTTCTACAACACATAACAACTTTTATATCATAAACCTGACTGGGTCTTGACCTATCTCCTATTCATTGACTTCATTCACAACATTGTCATTATCATTGACATCAAAACATCATTAACAAAAATATGATAAATACATTAACCATCATCGAAATATTTCATCAAAAGTTTTACACAAACCAACATCATAATAAAGCGTCCTATCGTCAAGTATGTGTGTGTGCAAGGATGCCACTGCTCATTCGTTAAGTTTGACATATCTTGTTGTGGCTGATGCTCACCTACATATATAATAGGTAACCGTCAATAATCGTTGTCAATGGTCTAGAAAATAATTAATATCCAACAGTCAATCAGAGTTAACTCTCATGGAAAGGAAACATGCAATACTTCATTAGATCAGAACTCTTATAAGGGTAACTACTGTGGAGCCATTGAGCTATAGTCTCGATAGCATCATGAATTGGCTGATTTGATGCTTCTTTTGACATTTTCTAACTGTTCCTCTCTCAGAAATACTAGTATCCAAAACCCTCTCCTATCCTCTATATATCTCTTGGCCCTAAGCATGAAGGTCAAGTACTCTTAGGTAGTCACCTTCAGTACCCTTTGTACCACATGTTCGGACATGCACTGTACTAAACAATAGCCATCAACCCCCTCATTTTTCCGGGTGTAAGGAACTCAAAATGTGAAGTTGTCAGATCCCTCAGGAATGGAACAACCCTCTCACTAATCTGGAGCTTGTTGTGACTGGCACATGCACCTGCTCATGGTATGTGCGAGTCAGTTTTACCATCTTTTGTCTCATTGAAAAGTTGATAACATCATATATAGGATTTTGATGGGATTTAATATTGTAGGCCTAAAGGCAATTGGCAGTAGATCTTGTTTTCGAAATCAGACTAAAGGGATCTCATTTTTTATGGTTATTAATCCAAAAAATTATTAGTTAAAATGGCCCATGTTAAGTGGGGTCCAATAAATTGACCACTTACCACGTCCTTCATCCACCAATCCAAAACATCAATAGAAGAGATCGACAGACAAGAGTACGAGTCCTAAACAAATGTGGTAGAAGTTCTAAGCGGGGTCTCATATACGGTATGCTCTTACACCAAACCTATACAAACAGAACTAAATACTAGCACCCATGTACACTCAAATGATGCATGAATGATATGATGGATTAATCAAACATCACTAGGACAATCATGTATATGCTGATCAATCCAAACAATCCATAATAGTGTCGACAAAGTAATCATGTACCCACTACATGATACTAAGATAACATGATAATATTTTAGGCAACACTCAACATGGTAAGGTAACCATAATAATCATGTCAGATACATATGATAAACCAGTAATTAATTCCAAATCATGGCAACGCAATTAAATTCAAATATCATCACTAATCACAATCTGACAATTATCATACCACAATTCCATCAATTATTACTTAATCATATGAACCTACATTCCTAGGTGATCATGTCATCAACATAAAAAATTTATTAATATGTAATTAAACATATCAATTAACTAAATAAAGATCATGGTTCTAATAATCAAACTAATACAAAATTGTCATAATTCAAGTATTTAATTATAATTATATAAATAGTTCATAAACAATCTTCATACTAATTAATATAATTAGCAATTTTTTATGGTCCATCACACTTAGTTAACAATGCAAACCTAAATTCACACATGCAATCAATCAATAATAATAATAATCATAATGCTTATGATGAAGTGAAATTTTTTATGGTCCATCACATGTAGTCTACGATTACGAGGTGACACCGTGGCTGCCGTGAGGAGGGAGATGACGCTGTGATTGTCGTACCACGAATGAAGTCAGAAAGGGGGAGTGGCTCGATGTGGCCGGAACTGCCACTGGTCGGCAACAATGGCGGTTGTGGTCGGCTAGGGCTGGGGGAAGAGTAGGCTAGTCTAGGCTTAGGGTTAGGGATTAGGTGGAGGTGGGAAGAACTTGGCTAGGGTTGTCACTAGCCGGCGGAGGCAGCAAGTTGCCGGCGGCAGCAAGGGTGAGGTTGGCTAGGGCAGGGAGCCGCTAAGAGGGTGGTGTTGACTAGGGAGAGGGGAGGAGGGCTAGGGTAGGTTGAGGTCAGGTAGGGGGGTTCACTACATGGATGGCGGCAGTGTGCGACTGGCTATTGGTGGCGCTAGTCGCCCACGACAACACATGCAAGCAGCTGCTGTGTTTTGCATGGGTCGTCATGCATGTGATCATCTAGGCCGTGGAAGGGTCGGGAAGGAGGGCTGATGGGATTGAGTTGGAGGCCGGTGGCAGCGCTTGCAAGGCAGTGGGAGTGGTAGTTTATAAGGGCCCTTTTTTAAATGAAAGTTCACAAAAATATAAAATAACTATGATAAAATACCATAAAATAAAATACACACAACATAAAATTACATGTTTTAGAGCTACCAACCCACCCAAAAATCCTATTTAACACGTCCTAACACAGTAAATGACCAAATTCTAATTTCCATGGTCATAAATAATTGTAATTGTAACACGTCCTAACACAGTAGAGACCACACATTTATATTGATATAATTTAAAAAAATGACATTTTTATTTGGCTTTCATTCTAGTTTTGTTTCATGGGATAAACGTTCATAGCATTTTACAGTGTAATTTAAAATAATCTCATCATTCACACAACTTATAAATCATCATTTCCATCCAGTACATGATGGCAGGTACATGTGTGCAATGGCTTTACTACTCCATAGTTTTGACAGTGCTCATGTAACACCCCAATTTTGGTTCATTTAAGAACCGAATCAGAAATGTTACGATCGAGTCGAGACATGTTTAATATTATTAGTCAGTGAGACTCGATCCATAAAATAGATCGAAATAACCCTCTTGGTGTCATGAGAATGGAAGACATTATTAAATAAAAATCACAATACATCAAATATAAATAAATGCAAAGAATTAAATCTTATGTTGAGCTCAAGTGTGTAGCATTTATCTGTCCTTCCGCCGAAGTCGATACAGGATTTGCGAGACCTACATATATTATAAGAAAACCGTCAGTAACGAATGTTACTGGTCCGAAAAATAAC
>JAVDBV010079903.1:0-28468 GCA_032619315.1 Piper longum | reverse complement strand
CTCGAGTACTTCTACCCTATCATGAACTTGTCAAATCGCTTATACCACTGCCTTGGAGATTGCTTCAATCCATATAGCGATTTGTCCAATTTGCACACCATCTTTTCCTTTCCATCAACTTTGAATCCATCTGGTTGAGACATATAGGATTCCTCTTCCAAGTCTCCATGTAAAAATGCAGTTTTTACATCCATTTGAACTAGTTCCAAATTTAACTGTGCTACCAAAGCCAATAAAATTTTAATAGAGGAATGCTTTACAACTGGAGAAAATACCTCATTGTAATCAACTCCCTCCTTCTGAGCGTAGCCTTTAGCCACCAATCTTACTTTGTAGCGGACATTGTCCTTGTCAGGAAATCCATCTTTCTTTGCATATACCCATTTGCACCCAATTGCCTTCTTTCCTTTCGGAAGACTAGCTAGTTTCTATGTCTGATTCTTTTGAAGGGACTGCATTTCTTCTTCCATGACAATCCTCCACTTTTCTTGTTCTGAACTTTGAACTGCTTCATTATAAGTGGCAGGAACATCATCAGTTGCAATTGGTGATATAAAAGAGACCATATCAGCATAACGAGCAGGCTTTCTGATGGTTCTCTTTTCCTTCATTTGTGCAATTGATTCATGTTGATGTGGAGGCTCTTAGATCTGAACCTCTTCTTCATTTGACTCTTCTTCTATTATAGGAGAGTCAACATCAGTTTCTGCATCTGCTGGGACAATTCGTTTGCCATCAAACTCTACCTGTTTTGGAATATCATCTGTCTGCTTCATATTTTCAGAAGTCACCTTTCTCAACATGGTAGATTCATCAAAGGTCACATCCCTGCTAAAGATTATTTTCTTTGTTTCTGGACACTAAAGACGATAGTCTTTCACACCAGAGGTGATCCCCATAAATATTGCCTTCTTTGCTCTTGGATCCAGCTTTGATTCCTTAACATAGTAGTATACAGTGGAACTAAACACATGTAAGGAATTATAATCTGTAGCAGGCTTTTTAGATCATTTCTCCAATGGAATTTCACCACCAATAGAAGTAGATGGTAAACGGTTGATAAGGTGACAAACATATACCAAAGCCTCAGCCCAAAATTCTTTGCCCAACCCAGCATTAGACAGCATACACCGAACCTTCTCCAGCAAGGTTCGATTAATTCGCTCTGCCACCCCATTCTTTTGTGGTGTATGTCTGACAGTGAAGTGTCTAACAATGCCTTCCTCTTCACATACCTTTTGAAATGGATCATTTTTTAATTCACCACCATTGTATGTGCGAAGGCGTTTGACTCTTTTCCCTGTTTGAGTCTCCACCATCTTTTTCTATTTCAGGAAAATTCCCAACACTTCATCTTTCGTCCTCATAGTATACACCCAAACTCTCCGGGAAAAATCATCAACAAGGGAAACATAATAGTGTTTACCTCCCAATGAAGTTGTCTTGGAATGCCCCCACACATCTGAGTGAACATAATCCAAAATACCCTCAGTATCATGGATTGTTGTGCCAAATTTCACCCTTGTTTTCTTCCCTTTGATACAGTGCTCGCAAAAATCTAATTTGCAAGCCCAAACACCTTTTAATAATCCTTGATCTATCAATAATTTCAAAGATTTTTCTCCAGCATACCCCAAACGCATATGCCATAACCTGGTTGCTTCTGACTCCTAATCATCAGTAGGAGTTGACGTCACCGCTGCCTCTCCAACAGTTGTACTACCCATAAAGTAATACACATTATTTTTTATTCGAATCCCCTTCATTATCACAAGAGCATCAGAGATGATCCTCATTATCCCATCTTTTGCCCTCACTTCGAAACCTTTTGACTCTAAGGTTCCGACAGAGATGAGATTCTTCATCAAATCTGGCACATAATGAACACCAGTTAAAGTTCTGGTTAATCCATCATGATTCCTCAAGTGAACGGAACCAACTCCATGTGTGACAAGAGAGGCATTATTTGCTGTGTAGACAATTCCACCATTTAGTTCTTTAAAATCAAAGAACCACTCTCGATTGGGCGTCATATGATGACTACAAGCAGAATCTAGCAACCATGAACTAGAGTTGCTAGTTGATGCAACAATGGAAAGGTCTGAATCTGCATCATCACACTCAGCAATATTTACAGCAGCTTTTCCCTTGTCAGGTTTGCATTTATTCTTCAGCTTGGGACAATCTTTCTTCCAATGGCCTTTTTCTTTACAAAAGGCACATTCATCTTTGCTCATCTTCCCCTTCTTCCTTTATTCTGGCTCTGCGACCGGCCTCTCTCTACAACAAGAGCTTCAGCTTCTGCACTTGTATTTTCTTGTTTTTCCTTCTTTCTCAATTCGTAACTATACAAGGCAGCAGCTACTTCATTGAGAGACACAACAACCTTCCCATGAAGTATAGTAGTTTCAAGAAACTCAAATTCATGAGGAAGTGATCCCAACAACATGAGAGCCAGATCTTCGTCCTCAAAAGTCACGTCCAGATTCATCAAATCAGTTACTAGCTGATTGAAGCTAGTAATATGATCATTTAGAGCGGTACCAGGAACATAATTGAAGTGGAACAATCTATTTTTCATATAGAGCTTGTTCTGACTGCTTTTCTTCAAGAATTTCTCCTCCAGTGCCTTCCACAATTTGCTTACAGAAGTTTCTTTAGAAAAAGCATACTTCTGCTCTTTAGAAAGGCACGCTCGAATGGTACCACATGTCATTCTATTCAGCGTATTCCATTCTTTCTCCTCAAGATCTTCTGGTTTCTTTTCTTCGATGGCAATGTCTAGACCCTATTGAAAGAGGGCATCTAGAACCTCATTTTTCCACATGCCGAAATGACCGGTACCATCAAAAATTTCCACAGCAAATCTTTGATTTGTAACAGCAGTTCTTCCCAAAATTGAATATGAAGAAGTTGTTACCTTCGATGTGGATGTTTCTGTCATTTCTACTACAATGTCTATTTAATAGCTCTCAATGCGGAAAGCCAACTGGCTCAAGGAATATTTTTTCTAATATGGAAGATCAGCACAAACCGCAACCACAGAGCATATTAAAATTAACCAAGAGCTCGAGGAAAATTTTTTCTGATGTGGAAGATCAGTATAAACCGCAACCACATAGCATACTAGAATTAACCAATGGCTCTGATACCAATTGTTGTGAAAAAACGGGTAATTTTCACCAAAGATAATTAGTTCACTGTGAGAACTATTACCTATATGACAAGCGTGAAAACTATTGTACTAAAAAATTATCCTAAGATAAAATTCCCAGGAAAGTTGGTGGGACACGATAATCTGTTTAAAAACTAACTCCTAAACAGAATTTTATCAAGACAAGTAATATAAATAGCACAATAATTAACACCAACTATACCCGACAATAGCTATTAAATAGACAAGAAAAGAACAAGAACAAACACCCATGGTAAAAGGAACAATTACCAATGGTAGAAAGGGAAGTTGATAATTTTGATATTACCTTTAGGATGAAAAACTAAAGAAGGGGAGGATTATATAGGGAGAGAGCTACCCCCCACTTCCCTCCCAAACTGATGTGGGATTTTTCAATCCCATACAACAATGGTGTCTCAACAATTTGTGAGCAATGGTTTTGACCAATATTTGAACATAAAATAGTAGTGATTGTTTGTCACCCAACATCTTACTATTATAATAAATTTTACTATAAAATAAGGTTTTTTTAAACCGAGAAATTTTGGCGTTCCATGCCCACCTTATCTTTTTTTTTCTTGTTAGAGATTAACTTTTTATTTAATTAACTTTTCTTTCTTGCTTCTTGTTGCCAGCTGTGGATGTTGCCATTAATTGACGTGTGGAGGCGGTCAAAAGCTAATGAGTACCACATCTACTTCTGCTTTAACACAAAAACACATATAAATAAATGATTGAGCGAGTAATGATCGATGTTGTTATTGGCGTATATAAAAATTATCTGCCAGTCCTCAAACCCGACATGTAAGAGGGTAATTCTGCTCTTGATAGCACGTTCACCTTTAAGCAGATAAACCATTGGCTGACCTGCCTTTGAAAACTCTTTTGTGTGAATGAGACGGAGCCACTATAATATTTTATGATAACATGTTGGCTATTATTATGAACAAAAATCCTATTTTTTATATTAGGTCAAAGTATATTAAGCTGAGATATCACTTTATTAGAGATCTTGTTAAAAAAGTAGAAATTGAATTTAAATTTATCAACACTACAGGATAAATGACTGACGTGTTTACAAAAGCTTTCCCTTAAGATAAGTTTGAATTTTTTACAAAGATGATAAAAATTACAAATTAAGAGAGAGTGTTAGAAAGTAATGTAATTTGTAATTTATTGAACTTATTGCATACGATGTAATAACTATGAACTTGAGGCATACCTATATATTAAACTTATTTTTTTTATATCTTGTAACCGAAATCCAACTTTTAGAGAGTAGTAGAAAAATGAAAAAAAAGAATTTAATTTATCGTCACATGTACATGTTGATTTGACATGGTGGCCCCTAATTGCATCTTTAAGGAGACTCTGTCCGTTTTAATTCAGGAAATTTTATTAATTTTATCGTAATTATTGTTAGTGTGTAAATTAGTTTTCATGTCATACATGTAGTACTATGTTAAAATTCTCTACATTCATCTATGCATGACAATTAATATCTTCATCTTAAGATTACCTAATCGGGACTATTAACATTCTCCATTGGCTCACGAGTGTGAACTAGATTTGGGGTGTTACAGGCGTAATACTCTGGGGCACTCATGTTTAAAGTATTTTGTGCAAGACACATAGTCTTAGAACCAAAGGTTAAATAAATCCATGGTATGCAAAATTTTGTTACTTGTCCAGGTACCCACAGTTAAGAAGTTACCGAGGTTGGAGTAGCTTTTGGTCTTTATTTTGTAGGTTGAAGAATCCATGTAAAGACCATACAAGACAACCTACTATGTTGTAAATGCTATGTAATGTGAAATAATCAATGTGGAAGACCTCCCGAATATTTTTGTGTGTGGATTGTGAAATTATGAAATGTTCTGCGTATGATTTTAGTATTTGTGAATATATACATGTTGTAAAATCTTTTCCAACGTCATAGTTACAGAGGAGATTATGCCAGATTTTCTCCATGATTGTTAGTATCCTTTATAACTTTGACTCATCTAAGTGTTCTAATTACATGAGCCTAGCCCTAAGTGTCTTTGCATGCATTTTGAATTTTGTTTGAGCATTATATTCCCTCATGTTTCCGTCTTCTTAGTGGTTTAGGTCCATGTGAGTTGTTTTCACATTTTAGTGGGTTATAAATTTATATCCAAAATTTTTATCTATTCGATTTGGTGTTTTCCATAGGCCGAATTCGGATATAACAAAAGATGTCATGACCTCTTGAGAATGTGGCAACCCTTTCATTAATCGAGAGCTTGTTGTGACCTACATATGTGCTTACTCACGATATACAAAAGGTCAAGTTCACTAAGTCTAGGCTTACTGAAATTCGATGAAAACTATATATAATCTGGGAAGGGAATCATATAAGTAGGCTCGAAGACAACGTGAGGTAGAATTAAGTTCAAAAATAACATGATGGATCTCAACCTCAAGGGTTATTAATCACAAAAGTAAAATGCGTTTAGATACCCGTTAAGCGAGGATAAAATAACCAGTTAACATGTGAGATCCCTCAACTTAGTCTCACATCTAGTACATATTAGCGTAAGATTCATTTTATTAGTGTGAATAGACTATAAATTTTTAACATGGTTAACCACTTTGAAGAGATGACTTAGTCCATTATGTTGTACATTGGATCGGATCGTTACAAATGATATCATAGCCTTCTGGTTCTGTATTAGATTGTGAGTTGAACTAAAGTTGTTGGCTAAGCTACCGGTCACAAGTTAAAGAAAGTCGTGGTTTGGGGCTAATAACGGGTCAAATGTAGAAATTTTAAAGACGAAATTTTCTAAGATAGGTGAATTGTGAGATCTCTCAACTTAATCTTACATCTATTATATATTGGGATGAGATATTATTTATTTGTGGGAATAAACTATAAATTTTTAATTTATTTAACTACTTTTGAAGAGATGATTTACCCTATCATATTGCACTTTATGTCAAGTCGTTACATAACACATCTTATGATCTAAAAATCAAATCCACAATAAAATAGAGTGATGAAGCTAATAAGAGTTTTAACAGACTTGAGATTCAAGCCTCAAACATGACAACATATTTATGATGCATGGTCATTATGTGTGATCACATTAATAATAACATCACAACAAAAGGTAACACAAAACCAATAGATAAATAAATGCACGATATGCAAATTGAGGCATGACAAATAATAAATAAATGAATAAATACAATAAATCGAATAAATAAAAAGATAATAAATAAACTAATAGGTACTCGAGTAAACATCAAGTAAAATAATGACTAATAAATAACAAAGTAAATGATCATGAAAATAAATAATTAATTAAATAATGGATAATAAATAAATGGAAAAATAATAAATAAATAAATAAAATCGTGAATATACAAATGAACAACAAATATATAAAATAAATGAAACACTATTCAATAATAAAAATAATAATATAAATACTCTATATAAATATGCAATTACACACGAATAAATATTAACACATACGGGAGTAAATAATAAATAAATAAATACATACATAAATAATCAAATAAATAATAAAATTTAATCATGAATAATAATAATAATAATAATATAAATATTAAATATATAAATATATAACTAAACACAAATAAATAATAACATGAGTGAGCAAATAAATGAAAATTAATTATTTAATTAAATTAAATAAGATAAATGTGAACAAGAATAATATTTACTTTGTGAAAATATCTTATAAAAGTATGTTTTCTATTTGTGTGGAGAGGCGTCTTAATAGGAAAATGGCCAATTTTATCATTGACCTTGCTTTTGCATTTTTTTCCCCATAATATCTTGAATTTTCCTCGTTCTACGCTTTGCTGTTTATACTGATTTAAGTGTGGGGAAAGGTGACTCTTCATGTCGTTGGTGTGGGACTTGATCGTAAACGTTCAAGTTGCTCATTTTCTTACTTTGGAATGCATAAAATAAGTAAAATTAAATGGTATGATATGGTTTTGAAAATGCATTGTGGAACATTGTCACTATTAGCTTTACATGTGTTTATAACTATTCTTATCAAACGTGTTTAATTTCAGCTACTAGTGGCTTTATAAGTACGATATTCGATATTCTCAAATGAGTCGTCAGGTATGTGTATGTAGCTCTGATATTGTTGATCAATTTATTGCTGGCGTTAGCTTCTGTTTCCAATATACTCGACCTGTAGCTTTGATCTTCTAGGTTTGTTGGCATGATGTTTTTATAGGCATCTGTTGTTTAATTATGAATTTTAATCTGGGCTTCTTGTATTTTCTTAGTATATTTGTTTGCAGATTACGCAAGTGTATGGATTCTATGATGAATGCCTTCGGAAGCAAGTTTGTACACCGGTTGATTTCACCCATCACTTCTTTTTCAATGTTTTTATTGGTTGATGACATGGATGCTTCTGAAATTGTAGAGTTCATTTAGTTTGATAGAATTTGACTATGCCTTGGCTGAATGATATTTATTGTTTTTGAGATTACAGTTCTCACCATCTGCTGGATAAGCTTTTTGATAATGTCATTTTTTTGGCAATATAAAATCTGTGCCATCTACTCAGCCAAGTTTTGAATAGGGTGTTGATGATAATAATTCTGTTTATCTTCATCTCATTTTAATTCTGGTTGGGGCATCTCTCCTCGTGGAGCAGGATATACATTTGGCCAAGTATGTTAATCTCTAGCATGTGTTCTCTTGTTGCATTTGGCTTATTCTTGTAATATGTGCGAGAGTAGGGTATTTCTGAGCAATTTAACCATGCAAACAACTTAAAGCTGATTGCACGAGCTCATCAATTAGTAATGGAGGGCTTCAACTGGGGCCATGTGAGTATTTTATACAGCCAAGTATTGCTTGTTGTTCTGCTTGTCCTAATAGCAAAGCACACGAGTTCTGACTTGTTCCTCTTTATTTACATATCAGGAGCAGAAGGTTGTTACTATATTTAGTGCACCAATTTATTGCCATAGATGCGGTAACACGGCTTCTGTGTTGGAGGTTGATGACTGTAATGGTGCACCAAATTCATCCAGGTGTCACTTTTTCTCCTTGTGCTCTTATGCATGATTTGATGAGTACGTTGTTGATGAGAGAGCTTTCTTATGCTGCAGTTTGAACCAGCTCCAAGAAGAGGAGAGCCTGATGTAACCCGGAGGGCACCGAATTGTTTCCTATGAGGCAGCATTTTGGGTTGTAGAGGCGCCCCGTTGCAGTTGGAAATAGATTGAGGATAACTATTGGAAAATTTTATAACGTAACATTTTTGTCTGGAGCTGCTGTAATTCCCTCCCAGGGATAAGAGGTTGTCAAATGTAACAGGGAAATGGTGATCATTTATTTGTTTGTTAAGGAAATTTGAGGGAGGTGTAGAGCACTGATAAAGCGAAAGCAGCAAGAAACCTCTATGCTATTTTTCTCTGTTACTCCACCATTTTTCTCTGCCATTTCATTGTAATTTTGGGGAGTTTGTAGAAAGACCTGAAATGACTAAAATTAATATTTAGTGGGCGTTTCAATAATTTCTGTGTGTATTTTGACACTTTGCAGTTTGGATGAAACTCCCCAAATTTCTCTACAGTGACTACTTGCATATTTTTACTTGTGGCCAACTTTTCAGCACTTGAGAACCATGGTAGTAATTCTCCTGTTTGGTTTGCATTGTATGTTTTTTTTTGGTACTTTGAATCTCTTTTTTTTTTTCTTTTTTAGGAGAAAACAGAATTTCCAGTCATATGTTCTTATAAAGCTGCCGAAATAGACAGCGAAGCTCGCTTCTTCTAACCTGGCTTGTGTTATTTTTCAACTATTGCAGTTGTTTAAACTTTAAACTGGAAAAAAATTTAAATATACGGCCACGCTTTGCATGCCTTATTAATTGTGAATGCAGCATGTGGATGAAACCATTCATTTGTTACCTCTTACGCTTGGCAATGCATTCACTTTTAATCTTTCACATTCTTCCATGTTATTTTTTTCCCAAGTTATATTGCAACTACAAATAAATGGACATCCATGAAAATTCCCTCTAGCCGTCGTTGCTGTGAAGCTAGTAGCCAAGGGGCTCCAGTAGAAATTCAAATCTTTTGACAAAAACAATGCTTAACGTTTTATACGAAAAATTACAATAAAATAATATTATGCGATAGTGAAAGCGGGTTAAAAGAAGTTTCAAGACTTTACATGTTTAATTGGCTACGAAAATATGGATATTTTTACGAAATATCCAATAAGCATTTGCCAGATTTTTTCTGATCCGATTTATGAAAAAAAAAATTAAAAAACACGTTATCACGAAATCTTTGTCACGATAATATACACATCTGGAGCATTAGCTCATCCTGCACAAGGTTACAAGTTCACGTATGAAAACAGAGATGGAACCAAATCCACCACGGACCAGGCAAGCCCTGTATATTGCAGGAACCTAATGCCAGTATCAACGTCAAACGAGTCCTGTGAATGGCATACTAAATTCTGAAAATACCCACTTTGATTGTTCTCTGATTTCCCTTCCGATCCTTTCAATGTCGGGATGTAGCCAGACGACCTTATGGGAATTCCCAGAGTGCTGCAAACAGTGGGAAGCATCCATTTTGATAAAGCCTTGCCGCTATACTTCACAATGAGGATGGTAGGAATACCAATTAGGACTCGTCCAAGGAATGCAGGAAATCTCAGTTGAGCGGTAAAAATATGCGGAACATTAGGATGGTGGAACTGGAAGTATGTCTGCTGCACTCCACTTACCTGCAGGCCAAAATGTAGAATTCGAATTTACCAACTGAAAATTACAAGACTGGTAGGACATTGTCGTCATAATTATGATATTGTCTTCACATAAATGAATGTAGATGGTTACTGATTGTTGTGGTCAATCAAGCTTCCTAACTACCCCATGATCACAGATCAACTAACTTAAATAGCTAGTCTAGACTTCCATCATCTTCTGCACCACCTACAGTTTGAAGCAGAATTCAAAATGATTTCCAAACCAGTAAATGTTAATCATACTCCATAAGAAACGATGATGGACTGAGAGCCTGTGATGATTCAAGAGTTCATTATGAGTATAATATATGTGACAACATAGCTGATAAGCTGAAATAATGAGAAATCTGATATCCACAAATCTGCTAATTAATATTCAACTGTAAGAACTGGCTGCTGGCGGCTGAATGATCAATAATATCATTTTGCATAAACAACTCGTAAAGCGACAAAGATGTGGATGTCAGCTCCCTCATTCACTCTAATCCTTCATTTGAATATAAGGCTTTCCCCAAATCTCCGAGTTGGCTTTTCTAATGAAATATACAAAGGCCAATTTCTAGTATTACACAAAAGAGGCGCCATTTAGTATAAACTAGACTCCCACATCAAACCATTGCTAAATCAATATTCATTGATCAAACACTCAATAATGAGCCACATATGCTGGAATTTCAAGTTCCTAATTATTACCCAATTTTGACCTTAAAAATCTTGCTTTGATACCTATGGCATAATGTAGAATTAATCTTTGAGGAGACCAGATAACAAAGCTTTTTTAGGTGTTTATTGAGTAGCAAAATTGTGTACAAAAATTACAAATTGGCATTGTAAGTAACTTGTTAGAATACTAGAGTCACATGTTATATGTTGTACATTATGTTATGTGGTTTACACGTCGTATTGACCTATTCTCTAATTGTTAGGAGTTTGAATTTTTTTAAAAATCTTGTAATAATCTTATCCCCTGAAATCAAGAATTAGTTGTAACCACTTCTTCTCTATATAATATTCAAAGTGTGGACGGTGAGAAAGAAGATTTCACCTCCACTTCTCCTAATTTGTTCCTGTTTTGTATGCCTATCTGATTTTCAACATGGTATGCGAACAAGATTATAATTAGGCACCTGTGAAATCCTAGTAATGATATGTTAATCACAATTTTACCTATCCTATTTCTAATAATGATCTGCTAATCATTACTTCACCTGTTTGAGACCATCCTATATTATTCTCTTCTCGCCAAGTAATGGCAAAAGGGAAAGTTGTTGTTTCTGCTCCAGCAGACCAGCACCTCCATGTAATCCAACAAATACCTTTTCAGTTAGTGATCTTTTGGGTAGTTCCTCCGTTACAACTACCAAGTTAAATGGACAGAACTTCCTTCTATGGTCAGCAGCTGTGAAGACAGAGAATCTTCAATATATTGAGAGAGATAGACCTGATGCTTCAACTTCAGAGTGGATTAAGGAAGATGCCCACGTCAGGTCATGGCTTTGGAACTCAATGGAGCCACATATCACTTGTGATGTAATGCTGCTTCCCACTGTTTATGTTGTGTGGACCTCAGTCAGTGAGTCTTGGGAATATGCAACAAATATACAAAGGATTTATGGTCTATGTGAGGTCTTCCTCACCAAACAAGGTACTAAAAACCTTGGAGAACATTATAGCTTTGTTAAAGCTAGGTGAGAGGAACTCTCCCGGTACCAGTCTTATCCAAACAATGTTGAAACCTGGACGAGACAAAGGGAGGAACTGAAGGTTGTGTGCTTTCTATCCAGCTTAAACACTCATTACTCGGCAGTAAAAGATCAAATTTTGACAGGTACAGATCTTCCAAATCTGAATATTGTCTTCTCGAGGTTATCTAGAATTCTTGCTCAAATAGAAGAGCAAGTTGAAGTCTTGGAAAACTCAGCAATGATGTCCAAATACTCGATCTTCCTTGAACTCTAATAGAGGGAGAGGTAGATGTCGAGCAGGCTTTGGACGTGGAGGTGGCAGGAATAGCAGGAAGGAGGACAGATTTTGTGAGTATTGCCATATGATAGAGCATACTGAAGACAAGAGTTGGACAAAACACAGGAAACCAGATTGATCCAAGCAATCCTCTAATGTTTTAGCTGCTCCAACCTCTCAAGACCCTGCCTCTACAACATCTGCTCCACCAACTGCATCCACAGTCACCATTAGTCATGAAGACTTCGAGCATCTCATTAAAATGGCCCATGGAGAATATATCATGCCCTCGGCTTCCTTTGCCAATGCAGGTAGTTCAGTTAGTGTCTCTACCTTAAACAATTCTTGGCTTATTGATTCAGGGGCCACAGATCACATGACTGAAAACTATCACTCATTTTCCAAATTTTCCCTTTTGTCTAAGCCCATCAGTATAAGCCTTGCTGATGGGAGTTATGCTCCTGCATATGGGAAAGGTCTGTGTTTTTATCTACTGATCTAACCCTTGAAAATGTGTTATTAGTTCCCTCATTCCCTACCAGTTGGCTGTCAGTTAGTAACTTGTGTGCTGATGCAAAATGTCAAGTACCCTTTTATTCCACTCATTGCATTTTTAGTATGTGATGTTGAAGAAGCAGATTGGCAGTGGCTCAAGTAGAGGGAAACTCTATTATCTACAAATAAAATAGCAAACAACCTCAAGTTCAATGGTGTCTTCATCTATGTCCACGGTTATGCAATGGCACTCTAGGTTAGGTAACTTAAATTTGAATATACTAAAGCTACTGGTACCTACCATTAGCCACATATCTCAATTTGATTGTGAGATATGTCAGTTGTCTAAGCATCATAGGGTGTCTTTTCCAAAACAGCCTTTATCCACTTCTTTTCAACCATTTGACCTTGTCCATTCAGATGTATGGGGCCCTCTCAATGTACCAAATCATGGTAGGTTCAAATATTATGTAATCTTTGTTGATGACCATAGTCGAATGACATGGTTATATTTGTTGAAAGAAAAAGTGAAGTTTTCAGTTTTTTTGCAAGCATTCTTCGCCCAAATAAAAACTCAGTATTCAGATAATATAAAAATTTTTAGAACTGATAATGCCCTCGAGTATGTATCTTCAAATTTTCAGAAATATCTCAATGACCGTGGTATCATTCATGAGACATCATGTGCACATACTCCACATCAAAATGGGGTATCGGAAAGGAAGCATAGGCACTTGCTTGAAGTCACTCGATGTCTCTTGTTAAACATGTCAGTTCCTAAGACTTTCTAGCCAGAAGCATTGTTGACCTCTTGCTACCTAATAAACAGGACACCAACTTCAGTATTAGGCAATAAAACACCCTATTCAGTTTTGCATCCTAATAAACTTGAGTTTCCCGTTAAATATTTGGATATACTTGCTTTTGATGGTTGACAAGATAAACTGTCCTCTAAAGCAGTCAAATGTATCTTCTTGGGATATTCTAAAACTCAAAAAGGAAAAGTCTGTTATTCTCCATCACTAAAGAAAAGGTATGTTAGTGCAAATGTTACTTTCTTTGAAAGCAGATGTTATTACCATCCCAACCTAAAACTGTCAATGACTTGAATCAAGAGATTAATCTTCCTGTGTTTGTACCACATGAACTAGGTGTCAACAACCCTAGTTATACAGATCTTCGTCAAGTATATGAATGCAGGCCTAAACGCAATAAGTTTGTTGATCCTCCTTTTGTCTACAAAAGAAGGGATAAAGAGGTTCCCTCCAACAATGTCACTGCTCCTTCTCTTCAACACACCACATCAAGTAAGGTACCTGCAGGAAAAAGGGCAGTAGGGAGTAAATGGGTCTACACAGTGAAGTTCAAAGCAGATGGTTCAATTGAAAGGCTAAAGGCAAGGTTAGTGGTCAAGAGGTACAATCAAACAGGAGGGGTTAATTATGAAGAAACATTCTCACCAGTTGCAAAGCTGAATTCTGTAACAATATTGATCTCTCTTGTAGCTAACATGAACTGGGATCTTCACCAACTAGATGTGAAGAATGCATTTCTTTATGGCGACTTACAAAAAGAAATCTACATGCAGCAACCACCTGGATTTGTTGCTAAGGGGGAGTCCAACGAGGTGTGCAAGCTGAAAAATCAATTTATGGACTCAAATAGTCCCCTCGAGCATGGTTTGAAAAATTTAGTAGTATTGTGACAGATTCAAGTTTCATGAGAACAAACTCAGACTATTCCTTGTTTGTTAAGACGACAACTAGTGGTTGCATAATCTTAATTGTTTATGTTGATGACATTATAATATCAGGAAGTGATTTGGTTGGAATTGCAGCCGTGAAGAAGAATCTGCACTCTAAGTTGCATGTAAAAGACTTAAACAAGTTACAATACTTCCTAGATATCGAGGTGCTGAGGAATGACAAAGGTATTCTACTGAGCCAAAGACAGCATGTTCTAGATATGTTACAGAAGACACGTCTATTAGGGGCAAGGATGGCAGATAAACTACTTGAAACTTCGTTAAAGTTGGAGCCTCAAATAAGGGAACATCTGCCAGATCAGTCAAAGTATAGGAGGTTAGTAGGTAAACTAATCTGCCTAACAGTTACAAGACCTGACATTTATTTTGCTGTCAGTGTGGTCAGTGAATTTATGCAAGACCCAAGACTTCCCCATTGGAATGCAGTCACAAGGATCCTAAGATACTCGAAGAAAGATCCATCAGAAGGAATACTTTATAAAAGATAAAATGGTGTCAATCCCTTGCAGATTCAAGCCTTTGTCGACTCAGATTGGGCAGGGTCCACATTTGATAGGTTGACAAGTGGGTATTGTACAAGACTTGGAGGAAATTTAGTTGTATGGAAAAGTAAGAAACAGAATGTAGTGGCCAAGTCTAGTACATAAGCTGAATACAGGGCAATTACAAAAGCATCATTTGACTTGGATGAAGATGCTATTAGAAGAACTAGGGTTCATAATAGATGCACCAATGGGACTGTGGTGTGACAATCTGGCAGCGATTTATATTGCCAACAATCCAGTGTTCTACGAGAGAACCAAGCATTTCGAAGTCGACTATCATTACATTCGGGATCTAGTGAAGAAGAAGGTTATTGATTTGAGATATATAAATACCAAGGTCCAGGTGGCAGATATCTTCACTAAAGTCCTCTCCACAGCTCGGTATGATGAACTTCAATCCCAGCTATGTCTGGAAACCTCCCTCTCATAGCTTGAGGGGGAATGTTAGAATACTAGAGTCATATGTTATATGTTGTACATTACGTTATGTGGTTTACAGGTCGTATTGACCTATTCTTTGATTGTTACGAGTTTGAATTTTTGTTTAAATCTTGTAGTAATCTTATCCCCTGAAATCAAGGATTAATTGTAATCTGTGGACGGTGTGAAAGAAGATTTCACCTCCACTTCTCCTAATTTGTACCTATTTTGTATACCTATCTGATTTTCAACATAGCTAACATACAAAAGCTAGCTTTTATGAATAAGAGAAAAAAAAAAGTACTGAATTCCTTACAATTCCCAATGCTACACCGTTGAAAGCTGTGTGATACTCAAAGCTTGGAGTTTGGAACTCTGGAGTTGGGTAGGCAAAAAGACACAAAAAGGAAAGGCTGGCCCAAAATGCAGTTACTGAAAGACATAAAACGAGGATTATACGACATTATGACTTTGCCACATATTTGTGAAATTAGGTAAATAGCATAAAGTACTAGTACAGAAAAGAAAAAGTCGATACAAGGAAATACTACTTTCTGACGGTCATATACCATTTGGTCCTGAGACAATAAAGTTCCACATGTTCATAAACCGAAATCCAAAAGAAGAGGATGAGAACACCCATTACAAGACCCCCTAGGACATCAACCAAACTATGCATGCCAAGATAGATTCTTCCTGGAGAAAGCACAAACGTTCACCAAACTTATTAATTAGCCCAGTGAAAATCAGGATACCAAAATTTTCAGAAACAAAGAAAGTGTCAATTGTTAAGAATCGACACTCACCAAAACCAATAAGCCCGACAAGCAGGCAGGCCAATGCAATTCCACCAAATACCATAAAGGAACTTGTTGGGGTACCATAACCTAGAATATAGTGTAGCAAAAACCTACAGAAACATCAGCATTTTAAGCAGATGCGTTCAAGATGAATATGACCCCAAAAAGGCAAAAAGCAGCAGATTAGCATACCCAGAAAGACAAACAGTGTTGAGAGTATGAGAAGAAGGCAATCCATATTCGATGGCATTTTCTTTCTCATCTTTGGTGGCAGTAATTCTCCTAACAGGTGGTGTGCTAGGTCTCGGTGCTGATACCAAATCCTATTACACCAACACAAGACAACATTGACGAAAATCCATGAAATGAAACAATCAAATCAAGTTTAAGGTGGAAGGAAGAATGAGCAAATACCTTAACAGCATTTCCAGTGTAATCGCAAAAAGCCATCAACAATGTCATTTGTCTAGCCAATTTACTGTGCCCACTCTACAACATTTGATCAAATGCCAAACAAACAAACAAAAAAAAATGTTATACTTACGAGAAAAAGGATTGGATTTTTCAGGTATAACAGCAACTGATCTTTTGAAAGCAAGCAGGGCAAAGATAGAGCATACCCAGAACAGGATGGGCAGAAAAGCAGTGTAAAATGGCACCGAGACAACGCACGAAAGAAGAGAGAAGAAAGCATCCAACCAACCATGCTGGAACCTCTGCACCAAGAAATAGAAAAAAAAAATAATAAGGGCAGGCATGAAGAAATCAAAAACAGCAAACGAAGAAGCAAACCCCACAAAGATTGAAACTTTCGCAATTTGCGAGGCGAATGGAAACCTGGACGTGGAGGACGAGGGGAATGCCGGCGAGGACGTGGCGGGTGACGATGGGTTGGAGCAGGGATCGGAGGCGGCGGGTGAGGTTGAGGGACGAGGAGAGGAAGATCCAGGAGAGGATGGAGGAGAGGGAGATGAGCTGCCAGAAAGGGACAGTCTCCATGGCCACCATCTCCCTACTCCAACAAATTCAAAAGCAAAATCACCACCACCACCTAAAAACCAAAGGAATGGGTTGTTCCCCTTCCCTCTCCCTTTGTATGGTTACTCCTCCTCCTTTGTTGTGTTTTGCTATTTCTGATGCAGATTGTGGGAGAAACCAATAAAAGTATGATAAAGATTCACAGAGGAAGGAAGGAAGGAGGGAGGGAGGGAGGGAGGGAGGGGAGGTGGACCTGGCCTCACGTGGGACACATGAGCGTCACCGTATCAAACATTTCCTTTTTTTTCTTTTCTTTTTTTTTTTCAAATGGTGGTTTTTTTTTTATTTAAATTGGGTGTTTTTTTTGCGGGGTGGTTAGAGGACCGGGAATGGGATGGTTATTATGAGAGAGGACTCTCAGATGGCGGCATCAGACAAGTTGGCCCTGACAAAAATATATATATATATTACAAGGGGAGGGTCAATGAGTTGGCGGCGATATGGACTAGGAGAGGTTAACGACGGCTGCCCACAGAAGTTCCAAACTCCCATTTCACGCGGGTCAACCCCACCAGTCATGCCCCAAGGCATCATACATGACCACCATATTTATTTGTACCCAACCGCTTCAATGGCCTTACTGCATTATTGAGTGGAGGACCGAAGACCCAACTAGGACCTTCCATGGTACGCGCCCGGCTCAGGAATTCCACCCTCTAGCTTTGAAAATACAAAACAAGGAAGGTGCCAGCAGTTGGCGATCTTGAAAGGAACTGCCCAGTTGTGCATAAAATTCCATTTTCTGGGGAAATAAAATACTAAGTGACGGTCATACACGTAATCGTAACAACTCGGCCTAAGTACAAACCGATGGCCTAGCTAAACAAAGATCAGCAAGCACAATCAAACCGATGCTCTGACTATAAACCTTAAAGAATCAAACAAGATAAAGATTCCCTCTGAGTAACAAAACCAAGAACTTGTACTCTCTTTTAAGCACTAAGAAAATACCCAACCGCAGGAAGTGGATTTTGGACAGATGACAGAATATAGCCTAGTGAAACTGGTCTAGCCATACTGTAGATATATAAGATTTAAAGGACTACTTAAGCATTCATCAATATTTACAGTTACCCTATTCTCCTGAGCTAGGTCAGACTAGTAGCTCAATCAGCACTATTTACTGGGAATCTTGAAGTATAATAAATGGCCGCCTTCCAACATTTAGGTTTTTATCGTCTGGGTTTTCAACCTCTAGAGTCCGAGAAAGGGGAGGAGGGCCTTGTTGCACAGAAAGTGGCGGTCTTATGTTGTGTTCCTACAGACAATTAACATGAAAAGTCGGCACAAAGAACAACTGAAGACACGTGATGCCAGAACAATACTTCCTACATAGACAAATTTGAACAATTGCAGATATAAGTATAATATTTGCATGTAAGCATTCCACAAAAAGAAAAAACATGACAATATTGATAAGCGTTAATCAACCAATGAAGTTAGTACAATTTACTTAGTGTAATTCATGCAACAAACGAAATGTTATGCTGGTAGACAACAGTTCGAATTCTGAAGCGCATATACAGCATAAAGCCCCAAAATTACAGCTCTATCTTAGATAGAATAAGTACTGACTAAACTACCGGACATGATTTACACATATTAATCACAAAACATGTAGAAAGAAGAAGCTCTAAAGAACCTTTCACTTTTCGTGAGTAACTTACTCCAATTTTTGTTACAGAGTGACACGATGAGCATTTCACAGCAGGAGCACCATATGGATACATAAGCAACACAGAACAATTATCGCACTTCACATTGCCCACTTCATGAGCTGCATTAAACAATTTTCAGTTATATTTAAGACAAGTAATGTAAATATCATAGAGTGAAAACTATCAAGGCCAGATTATTATCGTTAGTCTCTATGCTTAACTTCTGACCCCTAACTGTTTTACAGATTAAAACAAACTTCCAACCCCTGAGCGTTGCACAGAGTAAAAAGTGTTAATGTTATTTTGCCAATCCTCAGTTTTTTAGAATTAAGGTCAACACAATCTTCTACAAGATAACTTCAAGTTTAAAACTGAAATGAACTCCCAACATTAAATACTTCTATCATATAAAAAATTTGGCAGTAAACGAGCTCCAAAACTTCTAAGACAAGATTGACTGTGTAACGGCAACCGCACTGTACATGCCTAGATCCTCGTGGATAAGAAAGCAAACGCTGGCAGCACCCACAGGTCATTTGACCCGTCTCTGAAACAATACAGCAACAAAAAAGATTGAGATGCAAACCCCAAAAAGAAAAAACCCAAGTTATTGAGAATCTTAAAATCTCAAAAAATAGGTTAAGGAAATGAATTTAAGGCCACAATCAATTGACAAGCTACAGATAAAATACTCAATCATCATGAGCAGAAACAGCAGATACAATGGTCTTGCAAGTAGAAGCTACTGATACAACGCTCAATCACTGTAGAAGCTAATAATAGAATGGCCACTTACCAGTAGAGCTGCACATACAATGCCCAATCACTAGTAGAAGATGCACATACAACGCTCAATTAATTGTAAAAGCTACAGACACAATGCGCAAGGAGTAGTAGAAGCAGAGGATACAATGGTCAACAACTACTCGAAGCCGCGGACACAATGGCGGATGGCCAATTACCAGTAGAAGCTACCGATAAAATGGCTAATTTATAGTAGAAGCTACAGATACAACGCTCAATCACAAGTAGAAGCTGCACATACAATGGTCGGTTACTAAATACTAATAGAAGCTGCAGATATAATAGTAAAATTATTAGCAGAAGATGCAGATAGTCTGCGCAATTACTAGTAAAAGAAACAGATACAATGCTCAATTACTAGTGCAATGCTCAAATACTTGTAGAAGCCACATACAAAACATTCAATTACTGGGAGAAGCTGGAGATATAATGATAAATTTCTAGTTCTCAACGTCCATATTCGATTTATAAGAACAGCATTGTTAATATGTTATACTTCCCAAAAACAATAGGATTAAACACCACAAACCAGATCAAAGAAAACAAGAAAGAGACACAAAACAGATCAAAGAAAATAATAAAGATACACAAGGATCTTCGCTACAACGGCATCAGAGTACACCTACTAAAAAGACTTTCCGTGTTACAGTGCCCTTTATCAATAACTCACTAAATAATACATCGTTAAAATAATTACTAAAAATAAATTAAACTTGCTTTGAAGAGGGCCGCGCGAACGCGTACCCCCACTACCACAAATTATGACGTCGACTCTCCCTAATAGGGAGATCGTAGAACAACTCTCCTCCAAAATGTGCAATGGAAGCAGTTGCCCTAGGCCATCCACCTTCATGATCATGGATTGACCCCGCCCAGGTAAGTATGTTATCTTGTTAATAGGCTTACCATTTTATAGGCTGCTATAGCAATGTTGAACCTGTTTTATAGTCGATATGGGATCTAACAAACGATTCACTCATCTCTTGATGGGCATGTTGGAGTTGCATCTCCTCGTTCAACAGCCCATTTTGGATTCGAGTGATCCGAGGGAATGTGGCACAAGTATGTTTCCAACAATTCTACCACTAAACAAAATATATAGTTCATCCTCTTAAATAATGTGCAGTTCCTTTGAACATCAAAAGGCACTTCCTTTGCAGATATGGCGAAATGAGATGTTGGTTCTTCTACCATTCTGCATATCCTTAACCATATAAACAATAAATCATTCCATTTGCATGCATATAAAGTGTTGGTGTCTATTCCATCAAATCTTATGTTTTTTCTACTATTTAGAGACAGAGATGAACTCTGAAATCCTAATTTGGGAGATAAATTATATTCTTCTATAAATATAATATAACCCCTAGAATAATTTAGACATTACTTTGAAAGGACTTAGAGTTTTCCACAGTAGTACTTTGAAGACTTGGGATTTAGGCTATGGTATATAATCTTCTCCATCTGTGAGGGATTAAATCTGTGAGAACATCTTTGATTTATTTGTACTATAGGGTATGCACTCTTTTATTATTAATCAATCTTCATAAAAAAAACCCACTACCAAAAAAATGGAAGGTCTGCCAAGACAACATTTTCAAATGATAAATCATAAAAAATTTAAGATACAATAAGAATTGAGCCAACCGAACAAGCCAAGACCAATCAAACTCAATTTGTCCCAAGTCATGCAAGCTAGAGATTAACTCGAATATAAAAGGGCTGAGCTAGAGATAAAATCAAGGGTTACCACATTTGCATGTAAAGCATGCAATTGTTGCACAGAAAGAAGAAAAAAAAAATTCAAATGGCCCCAATCTTGGTTGAGAGATCAAATAATTAAAGCACAATCCGGTGGAGGAATTTTTCACAGTTCAACTTGGGATTTACCACCAGTGAATGTAGAATCAAACTTAAGGTCCAAATGAGAAAAAGAATGCAAAATTTGAACTTGGGTCCGAATTTGAGGGCCTTGTTTTTCTTCCAGGGTTGTTGGCTTTTGCAGGGAGAAAATCCAAATTTCGACTGTTAATCACCAGATATGCAACGAGCACAACGGCATTGAAAGCCAAATCCACGGAAAAGGATAGATTGTCTAGCCTCCCGATCCATGCTTGCATCAATGTAGCATATGCGAAGTTCCTCACCTGCAAACATAGGTTCATGCACGAAAGAGAAAATGATTAAGAAGCTATGGTGAAAGATAGCAAGTTATCTGCAAATTATAATATATATAGAAATATAAAAATAATCTTGTAAAAACTAGAGAACAAAATTACTTCAATTGATTAATAAATAGAATCAACTGCATTATTTGTGGGTAATAATTTTAATTTCATGAACCAAGAAGCAGCTGATGACATACCTTCTTCAATGTCCCGTAGTGCCTTTACCCTAGCATTCACGTTTTCTATCCACACAATATGTGCGTTGGGATCTGAACAAGCAAATTTCACAAATGGAAAACCAGAAATACTCACACTACAAATGTTGGCGGCATGCATGCGGAATTGCTATGGAAAGGCTACAAATGCTTATGATGAGTATTTACATGGTCCAGAAAATGTGAAGCAATATGATAGGATCTTTGTAGGATTTCACAAATAAAATCCCAGAAAACACTCACCTCCTTCAATCTTAAACAATGACGTGTTCATATCACTTATTAGCTCCAGTAACTGCTCAGTTTTGTAAGTTAAGGATAGGCTATGGATGTTAATGACTCTGGTATTGACATGGTCTACAAGCGAGGAGCTAGAATACAATCCATATCTCCAATTCCCCCTATTATATGAGATTAGATGATGCTATTGATGATGATAACAGTTTCAAAAAGAAATATTACTGACAATTAGGTTATTGGATGACCAAAACCTTATTTACACTTCGCATGTGGGTGGCCTGGTCACTCGTCCATATCTTCCATGCAACATTTTTAATGCAAGTTCAAGCAAACTGGAATAACCTTACCACAATCATGATTATAAAATGATGGAAGCATATAGACTGCATTCCCAACAGCTACTTCAGCTTCAACAGAGGCTACCGCTGAAGAAAGCAGATCCTCATAACAGCACTCGACCAATTCAATGCGAAATGCATTAATACGAACCCGTGCCAACACATCCAGGTACCACTGCTCAGTTAGGACTATTTTATGTTAAGAAATCATATTGACCATATGATGGCGAAAATCACTAAGAAAAAAATTTACTAATCGTGCCAAGGATACATGATATCTTCTCTTTTTCTACTCCCGCATTCGTAAAACTGGATTTCAGAAGCTGAAACTCTGCTTCCATCTATAGCAAACCAATTTTAGCTACAAAGATATAAACTCAAAAACCTCTCTTGTAGTAAAAATCAGCTTGGAAAGTCACCTGTGTAATCATTTTTGGGTATAAATTATCTGGCTGAAGAATATGAAGATAGTTGGCCGATACTACTCCTGACATAACCATGCATGCAAAACGCTTCACCAAAAGCGGATACTTTAAACCTTGGAGCCTTTCAAAAGAGTCAGTCATCATAAAAAGCATAGGAAAGCTAGCTGCATTTTTTTTTTTTTGCATTGTGATGCAAGGACATCCAGGTGATAGACACCCAATGCTGTGCACACTTAGATAGGCAAGAAAAAGGATAAACTTGACATTTACAGGAGTGATGTTATCAAAAGACCAAAATTAGGCACTTCAAGCAGAACTTATATGTAGATATGAAAATACTGCAACTTATGAGTATGTACATTATTTCAGCTTTTATGTAATTTAAATGAACAGGCTACTAAGGAAACCAACTCTACCAATGCTTCTGCATTGCCAATCCCAAGCCCAGACAAAAGAGGAGGGTTTGGCATCAAGAAGGGCATCCGGACATTAAAAAATTTGTCATTTGTAATTGCATGGATTTCTAGTTTAAAGTCCATGCCCCCAACACCCTTTGGGTACCAGGCAGAAGAAGAAGAAGAAGAAGAAGAAGAAGAAGAAGAAGAAGAAGAAGGCTACTGTGGAAACCAAATTTAAACAAAACCATACTCTAAGGATGCATACCTGCAGTGATCATTATACGAAGACCAGTCCACTATCGTTTCAGTTCCATAAAAGATCTACACAGAAAAATTCAGAGATAAAACAGTTTGATTAATGAGATTTTCACCAATGAACAAAATGAGTTAATCATCAAGTGCGAAGATAGAGCCCACTTATAAATCCATACTGGTTCATACAAATCCAGGTAAAGAAGGCCTCATTCAAACATAGAAAAATAGCACTAACCTCTGACCTTTTTCTGCATTCTTCATTGCAAAAACGAGCCATTTGATTGGCAGTTATTATAGCATCAGAATTAGATGAAGCAACAACATTCCCACTGAATTGATAGTGACCTCCGCTGGCTTCATTGTTTAATCTACGAAGGCAAAAATAGCATACCTGATGGCTCATATAACAACCATGAAAGAAGCAAAATGAGATCAAGAACACTCAGACTAGGCAAAGTGAAAGTGTAGGCAAATCAATGAGGAGAATTTTTACAACCAAATGGCGTATAATTGAGACAAAAGGTTACATCTTGATTTCGTAGATTTGTGTTTCTGATGTTAGTAGTGGACTTATACTTCCAAACATATTGTTCTGGGCTATATAAGCCAATGCTGTAATGAGAATTGGGTAAAATTGAAAAAAAGTAACTTCTCTCCGAAACTCCCCTCATATTTTCCATCTCCTCGACCCCCCTTCCTCCTTTCTGATTCTACTAACTAAAACCTTCCTCTCTGAGAGGACTCTCAATATTCTCCTCTTCTCCATCACAAATTATTAATCTTCCTCAACTTTCAATTACAAAATCCATTCCTTCTCTACCTTCCTCCACGTCTCGCCTATTATTCCATCACTAGCCATTTCGTGCACAGCTCGGGTCAAGGACTAACAGTTCATTTACACAAAAATTGTAACTTTACTGAAACAAGCCCCATATGGCACCGAATTAACTACAAAGACTCGTGCATTGAACAAAAAAAGTACATATCAATCGTAGACATGGCACAACGAAATGAAGAGAAAAAAACAAACAAGCAAACAAACCAGAAACCTTGTGGAGAAGGGGGAGGGAGGGATGCGCCACGACGGGCTCGGCGGTGTGGATGAGATCCCCCGCACCGATCCTCCGGGTGGCGAAGACGCCTCTGCCGGCGGTGTCGGTGGGGGACACTAGGATCGGAGGGGGCAGTCGGGTAGAGCCGCCGTTGCCGGCGGAGGTGGCGTAGGCGGCGGAGCCGTGGAGATCGGGTGGGCCGGGGAAGGGTAGGATGGTGCCCCGGCAAGGGTGGCGGCGGGGAGGGAGCCGTCGGAGAAGCCGCGACGCCATTGCGGCGCTGCCGATGGTTCATGGGTCAACTGATAAATGCCAATGTCTATATGTTTTGAGGTGAGACGAGTTTGAGGACTACTCATTCACTTGTCGTTGACTTTGTTCTAAATTTAATTAGTTTATTAAGCTGAAACTTGATTTGATGTACTTCTTTTTATGAGCACTGGGCTATAAGCGGATTGAAAATCATTATGAATGTTCAATGATTTAATTTAGTTTATGAATCCTGATGAATCATGTGAGCCCTTTGACGAATAGTATGGGCAAATAATTTTTTCTAAAATATGTTAGATTTAACACTTTATTAGGGCTACCAAGAGAGCAAAATTAAATATTTATTTACTCAAATAAAGATTATAATTTATGATTAATTGATCAACTACCTATTTTTAGCGAAGAAAAAAACCGGTGGTCTTAGCAAAGTATGCGATTGGTTTGATGGTATTTTTATACAAAATAAGTGATTTTAATTATTACATACTTAAAAAAAAGTGACTCGTGGCCGCGTAGTTCAACTGTAATTGGCTCTGTTTTCTCGCCACAATAAAAAATTGATCAAGCAGTCAGAGCTTCAATTTGTCAATTATTTGGCCAATTATTGCCAATAATTATTGCGTTGAAGAGTGTGCCGTGAAAAAACCTTATGGATTAATTAGACCTACAAGCACACTCTTGGAAATTCCTGGCCAAAAGGGGAAAGAAAAATCTGAAAGCACTTTGCCCCCCTTGGAAAAATTCCAGTTCTTGGACGTCTAACGGCTTACGTGAGAAATATTTTGCGCTCCAGAAGAGGGAATGCCACTTGCTCCATTTTTGCATGTTTTTTTCTTTTTCTCTTATCATATCTACTGCAATGCTTGCCACTCTTACCAATTTTTTGTATGCTTTTGAAAAAAGTAAAATGAATTTCTTTTTATGGGAAAAGCCAACATAATTTAAAGCTCTGATTAAAGCTTATACAACAGTGATCATTAACGTTCAGTCCGACAAGATTGGATCTTCTGGGTCTGCTTCCGACGGATGAAGAAGGGTGGCTCAAGTGCGTGTCGGAGCACCATATATATGTGCAAGGAGACGGCATGAATCATGGAGAAGTGACCCAGATGCCCTGCCTACCTGACCACCGCCAAAGCTGGGCGTGGTTGGAGCCACAGTTACCATGGCTGGTTAGAAAAGGGTGTCGTGTGGAGAAGAAGATCGTTGGAGGGTAGAGCTCCATGTTTCCCTCTAGCTTTAATTAGAGGAGAAGGAGAGAACAAAACAAACATACAATTTAACTTCGTGCCTCTTGTATTGGATCACGTTAATAGGTATAGATATGGAATAGCTGCTACATCCTGGATGTTGTAAAAAGTACAGTACAGCCTAGATTTATGTGGGTAGAAAGAGTATAAAACGGGGTGCCCATTGGCTTGCAAACTAGGGAAGATGTAATGGCACTGTATCTGATGTATTTTGGATTTTATAATCAAGTTAATTTTGTTGAGATAAAAATAGTGTGATTCAAGAAGTCGCAATAACAAGGGCCATGCTTTTACTGTGTCGCCCTTTCTTCTTCAATCAACTGTAACTCAAAAGGTTATATCAATAAAATGCACTTCCTGCGTCGCACTTAGCATGCTTATTTGGTAATTTAGGGGTCGTAGTTGGAAGGACCGTGCAATTCCTCCTGGTCTGATACCCAACGTCCACCACGTAAAAGAAGTTTTGGAGCCCAACCTCCGGAACTAGTCCTGGGCGTCGGATACCAAACTTCTTGGTCGATGGACGATGAGTACACGGCGAGGGAGGAAATGCATGATCGACCACTAAGCCAAGACTCTGTCTTGGCACAGTTGACACAAGAAGTTAAAGATTTCGTCAAGAAAACCAAACATACATGCGTGACACAAAAAATGACTCTTTTTTTTCTTTTCTTTACAGAGAGAGAGATAGCATAAAAAGCTATCCCGACGTGATTATAACTTTATATTGAAAAAAAGAAAACCCAACAAAATAAAAAAGAGGAATCATAAAACAATTAGCATTGAAGATTTGGTTGAGTCATTCTATGTTTAGATTGAGACAGAGAAAGGAATCAAAGATTAAACTACATTTTATCCCCATTAATTTTTTTTTCAAAAAGAGAATTCTATGATGAAATTTCATGATGATTTATTGCAGAATTAGAGATGTTTATAGGGGAAAGGACAAAATGGATTTGAATTCAGGATTTGGATCCACGTGAAATATGCAGACAAAAGAAGGCAATCAGTTGTCGGCGAAGACAGTTGGTTCACCTTGGCGGTAGGCGGCATCGCCAGTGACACCAACCACCCTATCCACCCGCGCCGGCCCAAGGCAAAGGCAAGTAGTCGAACCGATTGAGAAAATAAAATACGATGTCTAAATTAGAGCTATAGATGAGCCGAGCCAAGAGGAGGGATGTTTTTTAATTTAATTTGATTTTTTACTCGTGTTTAACTCGTTATATTTTTATGCCGAGCGAATGTTTGTATTTTGCTCGTGCTCGACTTATATAAGATTAAAAAAAAAATTTCATCAATATATAAGTTCAACATGACCTCTCTAGTATTGACGAGCTGGGTATTTTTTCGAGTTTGAACTCATCGAGCTCGAATTTTGAGCTAAGCCGGGCCAAACGCTCCTTAACTTAAACTCTATTCATTATTTAACAAATTATCCATTTTAAGTCGAATATTTTTTTTAGCACAAAATTTATCAATCACAACTTTAAACCAAACGTAAAATACTTGTGAGCAAGTTTTGTTTGTTTATATCCTTAATCTAAACGTCAAAATTTTCTTTAAAAAACTAACCAAAGACAATAGCAAACTTATTAATAATATATATTAAAAATATAAAAAATTAATTTTAAAATCATTATATATTTTTAAATAAAAATAATGAATATTATTAAATTTTAACAAAAAATATAGTCTATATACAAATGTTAAAATTAATTTTATTTTTCACAAGTAAAAAATTTTAATAACCAAATAGAATTTATTGCTTTAAAGTGTAAAACCCACGATTCGAGTCACAATTTTATATTTAGAACCGGTCGGTTCGATTGTCATTTTCGAGTCGAGTATGTTTTAGAACACGTGTACTGAACCTATGTCGGTCGCGTGTATGAGCTATGAGGGGTCATGCGTACCCAAGTATATAATGATGACGTCATGAATAAAACAGAAAAGAATGAGTTATCAGAATATATAGAAGTATGCAGTATATTTTTTTTTATTTGTATATAGTTTGATCGTAGAAATAATTTTAGGCCGTTTATCGCGTTAGGACGCGTTACGGGTAGTTTGGGCAGGTTGATAGTTATAGAGCATGTCATTTTGAAATTTTGATGTTTATTTTATTTTCTAGGATTTTTTCCAATTTTTACGGATTTTTTTTAGAATTTATTTCGAGTAAATAATTATTTCGACTTGGGACGGACACAAGTCAAGTAATATTTACAAGAATGCCACTGTGCTTCTCTTTTCTTCTCCCCCGACGCGCTTTTCTTCCAAACCCTAGCGCCGCCCCCCATGTGTGGCCGCCACCGTCACTGCCGGCGCCGCCCGACCGCCGACCGGCGCCGCTCCGCCCCACCACACCGTCGCCGTGACGCCCCGACCAGACCCGGCCGTCGCCC
>JAVDBV010079902.1:0-20147 GCA_032619315.1 Piper longum | reverse complement strand
AGTCTTTTTGTGGGAAGGCGATCACTACACTCAGGTGATTGCTACACCCCGTTTGTGGGGAAGTTCTCACCATAAATTCTCGGGCAAGTGCCTTACACACCCCGGCCAAAGCCTTTTTATGGGGAGGCTATCACTAGACCCAGTGTGAGTGCCTCACACACCCCGGCCGTAGCCTTTCTATGGGGAGGCTTATCACTGCACTTCAGTGCGATGGAGGAATCGCTGTGTCTCACTCACCCCGACCGTAGCCTTTTTTTGTGGGGCGGTTACCACTACTCCAAAACAATTCGATAAAATAAACAATTTACATATATAATACGACCCCGTCTCAGACTGAGTCAATTCCTTGACCCCGGTTGCACTCGGTGCATGGTGGTCGAATCTGGGCTCAGGCCGACCTAGGCTACTAATAAGGAAAGTACGACGTTCTACCTATTATACATACCTGACTTGTGATTCGTCCGACTATGATCCGCTAACTCTAATCTGAGTGAAATCGTAAAATTATACATTAGTATAATTTTTATTTGCTTGAACCTACATGCAACTACATGATATGCCATATTGAATATCTAATCTTCCATAATTTTATTTAAATAATTAATTATTCATGTGACATACTCTTTTGAGTCATTCTTCAATTTTAAGTTAATTATTAAATTCATAATTCTCCCTTGACAATTAATAAAACAATTATTAATTTATAACTAGGAATTTAATTACTATTTTTGGTCTATTCTTTAACTAATTTGTATTATCCTAATTCAAAGATATTCTTAACATCATTATTTCAATTTATTAAATTTAATAAAAGTTCAATTTTTATAAGATTATAATCTATTAACCCCTCGCTTTAATTTAACCGCTTGTAATAAGCCGATTAATTATTAACCGTTTATTATTACCGTAATTTTATTAATATGATAATTTCGTATAATAATTTATTAAATTATTATTTTAGCCACATAATTCGTATCTCATTAACTTAATTATTTTTAAAGATTTATTTCGAGTTGATATTATTTTTTAACTCGAACCGGTATCGAATCAACCTATATTTACGAAACTGTCATTCTTCTTCTCCAACCTTCTAGGGTTGGCACCTTTTAGGCTTCCTTAGCACATCTCACCAGTTACAGCCTTCCCATACTCTAATTGTAACGACCCACCCTAACGGGCCCGGTGTTACTCAAAAATATAATTAATATAAACTCTAAACCATAACCTAACAAAAATTTGGAAAATTTATTTATCATAGAATAAATCATGCCAGGTTAAATATAAGATGCAACATAAATAAAAGATAACTAGTTATGCCAATGCATAGCCCCACAACCTCAGACCGTTTCCCATAGCCACACTTATGACTCAAATAATATAAAGAGGAAGTCCAATTCATTATCAATTCCCCAAACCTTGGTTGGTAAAAGAATCCCCAACCACACTCTCAATCTTCTGCTCGAATTCATACACCTGCGAAGGCAATTCCGCGTTAGTGATAAAACCACTAAGCCGTATAATTAAATGAAACAAGTCAATATAATCCCTATCTTTATTTCAAAAGATTTTTAATAGTTATGAGCCTATGGCGAGCTCTTATTTTTGGCGGGAGGGGAAGCATCCCAATCTGGCTACCATCCCATGCATGTGCACACATGCAATGTGGCCCACAGCCTGTAGTTACGAACATTGCTATTGACTCACCCTTTCGGTATCACAAGTGCATAATGAGCAGTCTTGCGCCACCGCGCCCTGTCGGCCTGGGGGCATGTATTCCAATTTGTGGGTGTTGCCTCGTGACAGAGACTCCTAATTTGTGGCTGCTCCCTCATGATAGAGACTCCCAATTTGCCTTTCCAATAGTTTTAAAAGTGCGGCCCCGTGTCGGACTGAGTCAATTCCTATACCCCGGTTACACTCGGTGCATAGTGGTCGAATCTAGGCTCAGGCAGACTAGGGCTGCCAAAAGGGAATATACAACGTTTCAAATAATTATACGGACTGGATAGTTTGCAAGTGAACTTGCAACCGCGACTCACGATCCTAATCTGAACGAGAAAATAAAATTATACATGAGTATAATTTTATTCAAGTGGAAATACATGCAGCTAAAGGATTTAAGTATACTGTGATTACAACTTGTGAACACAAACATACAACATTCCCAATATCAAACATCAACTTCTTAATATTTACAACAAGTCTAGTGGGTACTTAATTATTCATGTGACATAATTATTTAAGACATACCTTACCTTTTAAATTAATTACTTAAATCACAAGTTACACTTAACTAACGATAATTAATTATTAACTTATAACCAAGTAATTTATTACTCTTATTAGTATGTTTTCCTTTGAGACGGTAATTACTTAACCAATGATCTTAACGATTTAGATTTAAAATTTTTAACCTTTAATCACTTTCATTATTAACCGCAATTTAGTAAGTATCTAGGTACTTAATTCATTAAATAGAAGCCGCTATATACATATAAATTATTCACTTTTTTACTAATTCCTGACTATTTAATTGGCATTTAATTAAGTCGTTTCATTACATTATTTAAAATGATTTGTATTATCTTAGTTCAATGATACTTTTAATTTAATTTATTTTAACTTATTCAACTTAATAAAGACCCGAACTTTATTTATTTTTACTATGCCATTTAAGTTGAGCACTTATAGCCCATTTTTCTACCTTACTAACTCGTTATTAAAATAATTAATTTTAATTACCTTATATTGCATCTAATATGGTAAAAAGGAAATCTTTATTTCACCAATCACCTATAACCATCTGATTTAAATTAATAACTTATAGTAGATGAATTAATATCAAAAATTAATCACTACCATAATTATGTTACTCATGGATTACCCAATTATTAGCAGTAGCATGAAATTAAGAATCATGGGGACTAAAATTGTTAAGGACCTATGCCTTCTATCAATCAAGATCATAGAAATAAGCAGTGCAAACATATCAATGATAATTCAACTATTAATGACTATGAAACCTCTTGCCTTTGACTCCACCCTAAATCATTAAATTACTTGATAACATCCATCATCATGCAATTAAGACATCATAATGAACAAGCAGTAATAGGTATTGCTACCCATCATACGAAGTTCCCCAAAAAGAAGAAAACAGCAACACCTAGACACGACACAAATGATTTAAAGAAAAGATGATCGACCACGAACTAGCAGTGCAGAATCGATGCCCTTACCACATGAGGAGCAGCAAACAAAAAGAGAAAAAACAAATCGACATACCCTCAACAACACAATCAACAAACAACCCCAAAAAGAATCACAGCAATTCATGCAAACAAAATCCATAAGAACTCCGTGCATAAGATGCTCGGGACCCTGCAACTCAAGTATCTTAAACCAGCCAGTTGCATCCTATAGAAAATTGTTTGAGTAACAGAAATAGCAAAGGCGACCATGGAATGCATGCATACAGGGAAACCAAAACAACAACTACGATAAAGAGCAAAAGCAAGAAAAGGGCGTATACCGAACAGGATGTGAAGATGATATATAAAAATGATGCTTAGACAGGAGAGTAAAGAGAAGAGGGAAGAGATAGTTATGCAAGCAAGGATTTCCACGATCTCTACTACTATGTACGCCCTCCATAACATCAACCGATCCCTCAATTAAATTACCACACCCTGCCACCCATTCATGGATAGGTATCACTTAGGTTAGAGTTCGTCGTCCCTTTTCTCCCACTCCTCAAGCCGTCACCCACCCAAGACCGGGGATTTGGCCCTAGGTCGAACCATGACGGATTGACTAGTAATAATAATAATAAATTTGATGGCTGATCATATCGATTCACCAATATTAATATCATAAAATAGTATTTAATACCAGTATTGAGTCTTACAAAAATCATAATTTAAATAACGAATTTTTTTCCACGGTGTTTACAATCTCCCCAACTTGAAAATTTTTGTCCCCGGAAATATCATATCAGGCAACCGAATAAGAATTGGTAAATGAAGAAATAGAAAAATAAAATAAAAATATTGTGATTTGCTACTTTTTACAACTATGTTTTAAGTTAAATAAGAATTAGAAGAACAAAACTTTGTACTTTTAAATATAATTTAAAAATCTAAATTAAAAATAATTATAATACTGATAAATTATAAATTTAGTCTCGATAGGGTGGGATAATAGTTCTTATATCACTCTCTAATCTTAAATTTTGACGATAAACTTTTAAACTTTGGTTCCCAACCATTAGGGGTGCTCATCCTGCAAATCGAGCTGAGTTTTGCTCAACTTTAACTTGGCTCGTTCGATTCCAAGTTTGTGTCGAGTCAATAAGTACACGAGTTGATTCAAGTTCGAGTCAAATTCGAGTTAGTTTGATTCGTATTTACTAATATTTTTTTTCACATAATCTATGCTAAATTTAATTTATAATTAAAATATTTGAACATTGGCTAAATTACGCGTAAAAGATAATTTAATCATGCATACTTTATTTAAAATTGTAATAATAGAATGATATTTTATAATTTAATAAAATTTATAAGAAGAAATTTTAGATAAATTGAGCAAATAATCTTATTCCTTACATAAAACTACTCATTTACTCGTGTGATGCGTAGTTTGTTGTGTTTGTTTACTTAATTGTTAAATTAAGGATATAATTATTGATGAGTCATTAGTTTAAAAATAAAAAAGAACATAATATAACATAATAGTTATTATTAATAATTGTAAATAAAGGCTCAGTTATTAAAATTCTTTATACAGCCATGTATTATTCTTTATGTGAATATTTCTCACAGACTACGTTTTTTGTAGTATTCTCACTTTCGTGTACCTCGTCACATAGCATAATATTCAGTCCTCCTCTACTTGTGAATCACGAAATTGCAAGATATAATTGTCCATGAGCAAAGAGTTGTTTCTTCAAATATAGCCCTGCATGCTTCAGAGATTGGCCTTGGCTTTTGTTGACGGCCATTGCGAAACATATGGCATTTAGAAAAGGTTTTCTCCTTAATATGAAAGGCCATTTGGATTCTGTGGGAGTGTGAACCATCCTTGGGATAAAAACTTTGTCCCCTCGTAACTTCTACTTCAATAAACCATGAAAAATAATCTGCAAGTTGTTTCATTATTAACTGTAAGACCCGATGAATAAAGTAAAAAATTATAAATAAAATGACTCATTTATTGTTAAAATAATAAAATTACCACAATGGACATTTAATAGATGAGTTATTTACTTAAAGTTAATTGGGCCTTACACCCATATTAGCAGTATCGTTTTACTGTAAATTACCACATAAACCATTTCTCCAATTGTGTTATGATGAGTGTATGCCATTACAAAGACCTGCACCATGATATATATTACGTAAAAATGATCGGTTGGAAATTCTTACCGCCAATATTTGGTTGTAAGACAAAACAGATAACTGGAGAAGTACTTATTAAGTTACCTACCTATATTTAAAATAAAAAAATTGTCGCAAAAACATGTAACATTAAAGCTGATTATTTTTGAAATAACGAAATTACCACAAAGATATTTAACGCTAAAGCTAATTGGGCCTTACAGCCATATTAACTAACATTATAGCAGATTATTACTTATATTACGTATGAACATTAATTGTACTCGAACTTTTAATCTAAACTCATGATCAGGGAAACCTTGGAATTTGAGAGAATTCAATAATTATGTCTTGATTGTCGATGCTTTCACCAATCTTTGAAATTGAAATCCGATCTGTAGTGCGTCACAACATCGCCCTCCATTTGATCCATCATGTAATCATTTATTTCTTGGACAGGTTCATTGGTTGCTGCTAGAATTGTCCTTGTCTAAGGAACTTCCAATCTTTAAAATGATCGGAGCTAGATAGCCTAGATTTGGATGGATGCATCCCACTATAGTTGTCAATGGATTATTGCCTTTGTACAATAGTAGATGTCAAGGTTTGTCTACCCATGATTCACCGTCAGTGCTTTGGTTGGCCCATTAACAGTTTGCAAGATCCAATCGGCGAAATCTCTCAGGCTCCCTAACTTGTCTTTACCTGCGTTCAAATGAATGAGCACATGTTAGGTGTAAAATTGTACAGTTTGACGTGTTCCCACAGGACCTCTTAATTGTTGTACCTGTTGGATATTGGATATATAAATGTATATAATTAGATTATATGTTGTTATTAGTAAGGTTTAAGTTTAAATCAAATTGATCAGTTAAGGTTAATGAGTCATTAATATTTAAGATAAATATGTAGAGATATAATATATTTAAAATAAATATAGATAAATATGTGTAGATATTAGTTTTTGTAATCTCTAATTTATAATGGGTTAAATTATAATTATTAAAGATAAGGATAAATATAGTTATAAGTATAAATATGGGTATGGTCCCCAAATTCGTACCGGAGTTTTTCTTTCCTAGTATTCTATCATCCAGAAACTCTCACTCTGGAGAACCGATGCAGAATTTTGAATATTAAAACTTTAAAAAGTCAAGAATCGTATTATTTCTATAGATTAAGGTACGTTTCCGCTATCTAATTTTATTTACCTGATGATTTGATATGAAGAATTTGATTTTAATGTTTAGAAAATAAAGTTTTAAAAAGCGGCATCAGAGCCAATTTCATATTAAATCATTGAGAATTAGTTTTTATTTGTGTTTAATTTTGGAATGAGATGAATCAAGCATCCACTTTGGCATTTTATTAAAATAAAATGATTTTTTTTTAGGGCCTCGATCCCAAAACTAATATTAGTTATTATGAGGAACTAACTGACATGATTTACATCCAATCTTTTATAGTTTTCAATTTATTGGGAATACCCCAAATTTGGTACTAGTTATTGGGAATCCTCCAAATTTTGCATTATCAGTGGTAAGGAAAATATAAAGAATTTGTATATAAGATATTTATGCCCAAATCAAGGTCTTTTTTTGGTAAAATATCAAATGAGGAAAATAAATCTACGAAATGTTATAATTTTAGAAATTTCTAAATAAAGATAATTTTATAACCCTTTCAGTTTTATGTTATTTATATTTGGGGTTATTAAATTCAAATTATGGTTCAGTTATAATTAATATTTTAGAATTTATTCATGACTACAATATGCTGTCAAAGTAGCCTCTTTTGTAAAAATTAGTTTCTTATAAAATATTAAGACGGTTGTGAGTATATAATTCATGTGAATAGTAATCGGCCCAAAGGAAGGTTAATATTTGACAGAATTACATATTTATTTGTGGTAATAAATATCGGATATTTATCAAGACTAATAAATATCGGATAAAAAGCGGGGAATTTCAGAGACCTTCAGCGGTGATGTGTCTGATAAGGTTACTACAGCCACTAAGTTTCTTAAAGAAATTGAAAAGCATTTTATAAAAAATGATAAGGCTGAAACAAGTACACTTTTGATGAACTTGATTTCAGTGAAATTTAAAGGTAAAACAAGCATAGGGGAGTACATCTTAGAGATGTCAAATATTGCTTCAAAACTAAAAGCACTAAGGTTAGAGCTATTAGAATATTTGCTTGTGCATTTAGTTTTAATTTCTCTTCCTACACAATTCAGTCAATTCAAGGTCAGTTACAATTGTCAAAAGGACAAATGGTCTCTTAATGAATTTATTTCTTATAGTGTTCAAGAAGAAGAAAAGTTGAAGCAAGAACAGGCTGAAAGTGCTCACTTGGCTAGTACCTATCAAGACAAAAATAAGAAAAGAAAGAGAGCTAAGGAAGCTGATAATGGGTCTCACAAGCAACAACAAAAGAAAAAAAATCAGGCTTCTTGTTGTTTCTTTTGTGGTAAACCTGGACATATGAAGAAGGAATGCACTACGTATCAACCTGGCATGTAAAGAAAGGTCTATTTCTTAATTTTGTTTGTTCTAAGGTTAATTTAGCTTCAGTGCCAATACACACTTGGTGGCTAGATTCGAGTGCTACTACTCACATAAAAGTGTCAATACAGGGTTGCCTAAGTTGCCAAAAGCCAAATGATGCTGAAATATTCATCTATGTGGATGATGACAAATCAGCTATATTTGAAGCAAGAGGGATTTTTAGATTATTATTTAAGGCAGGATATTATTTGGATTTTAAAGAGACATATGTAGTACCGTCTTTTAGACGAAATTTTGTTTTTATTTCTATACTGGACAAATCTAGTTACTCTTGTTCATTTAGAAATAATAAGTTTAGTCTTTTTTCTAAATTCAAATATTGTGGGTACATGTTCTTTGTCTTTTTATTATAATTTATATTTATTTGATATTATTGCTTCTTTTAATGAAACTTTGCATGTGGATTTACGTGGTATGAAAAGAAGATTAACCAAAGAGAATTCTATTTTACTTTGGCACAAGCGTTTAGGACATATTTCTAAACAATGAATTGAACGATTTATGTCAGATGGAATTCTTAATTCTCTTAATTTATCAGACTTTCAAGTATGTATTGAGTGCATTAAGAGAAAACAAACAAATATAAGGAAATTAGGTGCTAATAGATCTTCAAGCATTTTAGAACTAATGCATACGGACATTTGTGGGTCATTCCCTACGGCTTCTTGGAATGGTCAATAATATTTTATTACGTTCATAGACAATTATTCTCGTTTTGATTATATTTTTCTCATTCATGAGAAGTCTCAAACATTGGATGTATTTCATGTATATAAGGTTGAAGTTGAGAACCAACTTGACAAAACTATTAAGGTTGTCGGATCTGATCGTGGTGGTGAATACTATGGTAGTTATGATGGATCAGGTGTACAACATCCAGGACCATTTGCCAAATTCCTAGAAATGTGTGGAATTGTCCTACAATACACAATGCCAGGTACTCGTAGCATGAATGGTGTTGCTGAAAGACGAAACTGAACATTAAAACATATGGTAAGAAGTATGATTCCTTATACTACTTTTCCTGATTCACTCTGGGGTGAGGCGTTAAAGACATCGGCATATCTTCTTAATAAAGCACCAACAAAAGCAACAATTAAGACCCCTTATGAATTATGGACTAGAAAAAGCCCAATATTATGTATTTACGCATTTGGGGTTGTCCAGCTGAGGCAAAGCCTTATAGGCCAAATGAAAAGAAATTAGACTCAAGAACAATAAACAGCTATTTTATTGGGTACTCTGAATAGTCTAGAGGGTACAAGTTTTATGATCCCATAACAAGGTCATTCTTTGAGATGGAAAATATCCGGTTCTTTGAGGATGTTGACTTTGGAGGGGGAAATGAGGTTAGAGACTTTGTCTTAAAAGAAGAATCTATTTCTCTTCATATGATTGACAATATAAGACAATGTCGAGAATGTCCCTAGTCAAGTTATACCTAAAGAGCAAACTCAACAGCCTCAAGAATAAATATCATTTAGGAGATCCACAAGAGAAAGGAGAAATGTAATCTCAAATGATTATATCATCTTTCTCCAAGAACATGAGGATAACAATGGAATAGTGAAATATGATCCAATCAACTTTCATCAGGTCATTAAAAATTGTAATTCTAAAAAGTGGATTGATACCATGAATGAAGAGATGACGTCCATGAAAACTAATAACGTTTGGGATCTTGTCTCATTGCCTAAAGGAGCAAAACCTATTGGTCGTAAATAGATATTTAAAACCAAGAGGGATTCGAAAAGTGATGTAGAACAATATAAGCTCGTCTTATTGCTAAGGGCTTTACTTAAAAGGAAGGCATTGATTATAATGAGACTTTCTCTCCAGTTTCTTCGAAAGACTCATTCATAATAATTATGGCATTAGTGATACATTTTGATCTTGAGTTACATCAGATGGATATAAAGACTGCGTTTCTAAATGGTGACATTGATGAACCAATTTATACGGTGCAACCAAAAAACTTTGTATCGGGAGATTCAAAGAATATGGTTTGTAAGTTAAAGAAATCCATCTATGGACTTAAGTAGGCTTCTCGTCAATGGTATCACAAATTTCATCAAGTTATTCTCTCGTTCAGTTTTGAGATGAATGTAATTGATGATTGTATATACCACAAGTATAGTAGGAGTGAGTATATTTTTCTGGTTTTATATGTTAATGATATATTGCTTGTCAGTAATGATATAGATTTTTTGTATGAAACCAAGAGTTTTTTATCAAAGAAATTTAAAATGAAAGATCTTGGAAATGTGTCTTTTCTATTAGAAATTCAAATACATCGGAATCTTTCTCGATTTATATTTAGATTATCACAAAAGACCTAAATAGAAAAAGTGTTTAAAAGATTTGGCATGCAAGATTGTAAACCATGAGATACCCCTGTTTCTAAAGGAGACAAATTCTGTCTCAATCAATGACCTAAAAATGATATAGAAGGAAAGGAAATACAAAAGATTCCCTATGCTTCAACAGTGGGAAGTCTTATGTATGTTCAAGTATATACGCGTCCAGATATTGCGTATATTGTTGGAATGTTGGGCAGATATTTAAGTAATCCGGGATTTGATCATTGGATAGTAGCCAAAAGAGTCATGAGGTATCTTCAAAGAACAAAACATTACATGCTTACATATCGAAAGTCAAATCAACTTGAGATCATTGGGTAATAATCGTCGATCCACTTCTAGTTATGTCTACCTGCTTGTTGGAGTTGCTATTTCTTGGAGGAGTGCTAAACAAACACTCATAGCTTCTTCAACCATGATAGCTGAACTCATAGCTTGTTATGAGGCATCCAATCATAGAATATGGTTGCGTAATTTTGTCACAGGGTTACGCATTGTTGATAATATTGAAAGACCACTTAAGTTATTTTGTGACAATCACTCTGCAGTATTATATTCAAATAACAATAGTCATCTAAATCAAAACATATAGAGATTAAGTTCCTTGTTGTGAAAGAAAGAGTTCAGAGTGGTAAAGTTTCTATAGAGTATATTGGGGCAAACTCCATGGTTGCGGATCCATTTAGTAAAGGTTTACCGCCTAACGTCTTTCATGAGCATGTTGCTTATATGGGTGTTGTATCATTTGATGATATGCTACTTTAGTGGGAGTTTATATTTGGTTTAAAGTTCAATCTGTTTTTCGTATTTTTGATGTTCTCATAAGGTTAGACTTGTTGCAAATAGGCATGTTTAAATCAAATTACATGTAATTTTCATGCTACACATATATATTGTATCTATGTTATTTAATTATGTTGATGTATATGACTATGGATGGGTTTAGTTATGACAAATATGACAAAAATCACCTTAATCCTATATTAACATTAATTAATGGACGAGATTATTATTTTAGAATAATAGTGTATGTTATTTTAGAGCTCATAAGGTTATACATAATTATTTGTGTATATATAGTCCAAGTGGGAAATTGTTTGATGTTGGACATATATATATGTATATAATTGTATCATATACTGTTATTATTAAAGTTTGGGCTAGATCAAATTGTTCTATTAAAGTTAAGGTTAATAGACTATTAATATTTAAGATAAATACGTGGAGATACCATATATCTAAGATAAGTATGGATAAATATGTGTAGATACCGGTTTTCGTAATTTTAATTTATAATGGGTTAAATTGTAATTATAAAAGATAAGGATAAATACGATTATAAGTATAAATACAGTTATGGTCCCCAAATTCGTACCTTTTCTGGTATCCCATTATTTAGAAATTCTGGCTTTGTCGAACCAGTGCAGAATTTAGAAGATCAAAACCTTAAAAAATTAAAAATCGTATTATTTTTATGGAATCAGGTACGCTTCCGCTATCCAGTTTTATTTACTTAATGATTTCATTTTGTTTTTAAAGTTTAGAAAATAAAGTTTTAACATACAAAACCCAAATAATAGATCAATATTAGATCAGATTAATAACTGAGAATTATGATGAAGTACTGTTCAGCAATGAACATGATTAAATGACTTATAATCTGCATAGAAAATAAAAGCAATGCAGGAATTAATTGAACAAAAAAGAAACAATAAATTCGTTGCAGTAAAGATAAAAGGAACAAATTTATAGCCACTAGTTACTCTGAATGTCATGTCCCTGCAAATAATAAAATAGAAGTAGGCAAACAAAACAGTAGACATGGGCATGGCAAAGAGTTCACATGTAACTTATGAGTAGACAATAAATTAACAGATTACATGTTGAACAAACCAAAGAATATACTTCATGAAAGGGAGAGAAAGCCAAAACTTACAGATGACAACAAGTGAAGACAAGTAATTAATAAAGTAGCAAATTAATAAACAGAAAAGAATTGATTCACGACAACTAAATCAAATATCGAAAAATCATACCAGTGGAAATTTTCTGATTCCTGCAAGTAAATAAGAATACAATATATGCAATCAAAATTAATTAATCAATAGAAAGAAATAACTATGGATAGAGATTAATTCATTCCTAATGGATTGAGATTAATTGATTCCTCCCACACAGATCACCCCAATGGCATCTACCAAGTCAAAGAACTAGATTTTCTAAAAAACAAAATTTCACATGTTAGAAAAAAAGAAGAGGAGAAAAGAAGCGCCCGTTATGTGGAGAAGAAAGGTACGACATTTTTACGGAGAGCGTAGTCCGAAAAATACCCAAGTATGGTATATCTTAACGTAATTGGATAAATATTGACTTGATAAATAAATGCTAGTGGGTCCCACCAAAATAAATCCAAATTAATCTCCAGTCATATACTGAATTGATGTATCGCGCTCACACCCAACTAACTAAACTAGCCATGGGTCGAGCCCACACGACTAACAGTATCCACGATCATCTGTCTTGGGCCGTTTGTGACGACAGGTAATCTTTGTCGGAAGTCCTCCGAGTATAACAGTCAAACCACCGATTGGTTTTTCTGCATTATCTTCATTTGTAAATCTCAAAATATCTCGTAGTGTGCGATCTACAGCCTCAAAACAGTATTTGTTTGTATAGCTGCCTTGTCCCATATGATCAGTGGCGTTTTTTGTAGGAGCCCTGCAGTTGGCTTCCTTGCTTGATATCGTATGTTGATTCGTCTGTCAAGTTAACGGGAATACGGAACCTTGAGTGGGCTGTTCTACCACCTGGAAGGAGCAATGCTGCTATTGCTTAAGTTGCAACGGCTATCGCAATCTTTCTTTCAGACCATAGTTTGGAAAGTATGGTTTCCACAGAAATGCTTTTCCAGTGCTTCCATGGCCATTAACAAAGATCAAGTCTACCCTTTTTTCCTCAACTGAACTTAGGACTTCGTCATAGATTCTTCTTTGTTCACTATTTAATTCATGTGAGGAAGTGTTTGTATCATCCTAACGATCTTGATAAATATTCAACTCTTCCATGGCTTATCTGTTGCTTGTTTCTCCCACTTAGGAAGTGGGAAATGATTCCCAGCCTTTCATATTGTTTCAATGATTTTCCATTGGCCGGGTTTCAACCGTAGGTTGTAAAACAACAGCTTCCGTTACCGTTGTACCCGATCGTTGTTTTACCCGGTTCAGGTCAATCTCTAGTTAGTACAAGTTAGTTTAGCTTTCTAACCATAAGTATAAGGCCCAAATGACTATTTGAGTATGTTATCAAGGTTAAGTATACCCGATATATAGATAATAAATTCAGTTATGTTATAACAGAGTATAAGTTATCGGCATATACTCATGGTATACAGATTTTTGCTTGCATTAGCTTAAGGTTTTAGGGCTAGATCTAAGTAGTTATAGCATTAAGTATCTATTTAGGCTTTTCAAGGTATCTCATTTATATGTATCTTAAGGATTTCAAACTATGAGATTGCCCGTGTTGCCCCATTTTGATTTGATTCACAGATCTTTTGTCTTATTAATTTCAATATTTTGAGGTACATTTAACTTCATTACCATGATTTCCATCTATAGGATCATTTTTAGGCCTTGAGTCAGTTTTGATTTTTATCAGTATCGATCTCACCTTTCCAGCCATATATATCAATCTCACCTCCACCTCGACCTCCTCTGTCGATCAAAACCAATGGCGACCCCTGGCTAACCACCGTTGCCATTTTTTGGCGACGGGCATTGGTGGTCCAATCGGGCCCGTTTCGCCAGGTATGTGCCCATGCTCGTATCTGCCAGTTCCTATCCATGTCCGTAGCCATTGTTTTAGACCAGTCTAGCTACCCAACCCAACTAACCGAGTCCAGTCCGGCCCAACAAGTACCTTGACTTGGGCTGAGTTGACTCGATCTAGTTCAGCCTAGTAGACTTACCAACTCAATTTTGCCCGTTTTGTCCCGTTTTCGTCCATTTTTCGATTGTTTTTGGTAATTTGAGACTTCATACATTAGTCTAGATGTATATTCACATTATTTGGCTTACCTTGATATTATGCTTGTTTTTCTTTATTATTTATTTATTTATTTCATATATTTATTCATTATTGTTTATTTCTTGTTATTTAAATAAATATCGCACATGATTAATGCTCATATGATAATTTATTATTATTGATTATGTATTTATTTATTTATTTAGATTATTCTCATTCATGTTTATCTAATCTACTTCAATTAATTAACTAATTATTATTTATTTGCTTGCACAAAGTTTATTATTTATTCATGTTTAGTTGTATGTTCATATGTTGATAATGATATGTTATTATTCATGATTAATCACTATTAGCCATGTATTTATTTATTAAATTATTTATTTGTTTAGTTGTTTATTTACTTGTGTATGTGTTGATATTTACTCGTGCTTAGTCGTATATTTATTCATTTTTATTTACATTATTATTGTTATTTACTATTTATTATTTTTCATGATGTTACTCATCCACCATTTTTTTTAGCATTGTTATTTTATTTATTTGAATTATTTTATTTATTTAATTATTTATTAGTTGCACATGCCTCGTTTTGTGTGTCACATTTTTCATTTATTTTCTTTTGCCTATTATTTGTGATGTTATTGTTTATTTGAGCACACACCACATCAATGCATCAAATAGAGTTCTCAGCCTTTTACTTAGTAGTGGGTTCTAATGTAGGTTTTTGTATCTCAGCTCACTGTAGATGTGTTAACATACATTGAGCTTAGACTACAGTCTTTCGTGAATTCGATTTACAAATTATAAGACGTGTTAAGTGGATATTTTATCTGACCTTACTTAACATAGATCATTTAGATGTATTTGACTTCTGTGATTAATAATCCTTGACGATGAGATCTCTCATATTGTTTTCAAACTTAGTTTCACCTACCTTCGGGCTATTTATATGATTTCATTCTCAACCCTATTTATAGTTTTTATCAAGTTTTCAGTGAGCCGAGAGTTGGTGAATTTAACCTTACTATACAGTGAGCGGGCGCAGACCCAAGTCACAACGGACTCTTAATTTGTGAGAGGGTTGTTCCATTCTCGAGGGATCCTAGCATATCTACATTTTGAGCTTCCTCACACTCGAAGAGGCATGGAGTAAACGTGTACTATTGTGTATAACACATGTATAGACTTATGGTATCAAAAGGTATTAAAGGTAACTAGCTGAGAGTATTCAAGTTTTGTGCTTTGGGCCAGAAGTTATATAGAGGTATGGAGAGAGCTTAGGATACGTGTTTTTTTTGAGAATGAGATCAGTTATTGACGAGAGAGGCATTTATCGAGAGTGGCAAAGCACGAGTTCAGTTCAGTGTGCTATTGAGTCAGCGGCTTGATGGCTTCTCAATAGATGCCCATTATGTTTTCCCATGGAGATTATATTTATAGTTTCCTTCCCCGTGGAAATTAGTTTAACTTGCCAATTTGTATTAGTTATTTTTCGAACAAAAACAGTCGTCACTGACATTTTATTTATTATATATGTAGGTCTTATATTCATATGTGTTGGGTTGGCTTTCGAGGAAGGACAAATAGATGCTACACACATTTAAGCTTAGCACACCATTCTTCTCTTTCATTATTTTTTTTTAATTTGATGCATGTTCATATATATTTAGTTGAGTGTTGGTTGCACATTACCTGTAGCTTCATTTCTCAAGACACCAAGAGGGTCGTTTTTTTACATTTATTGTTTGAGTCTTATAGATTAATTGCTTTAGACATGACTCGATCGTAATAGTTCTCATCTGATTTTTATGTGAACCGGAATCGGGGTGTTACAATTTGGTATCAGAGTCATGTCTTGGTTGATTGAGATGGAAGACTCGTTTGGAGCCAATTGTGTGGAGCTGTCCCTAATTAAGCCTACATATCATTTCGTTTGGTCTTTTCTCAAGCTTGTAGGCCATTTCGTTTGGTCTTTTCTCAAGTTTCCAGATTGTTGCTCAGTCAAACCTGATGAGTGCAAATCTTAGTGTTAGCAGTTACAGAGAAGTTATAAGATAGATATGAGATCATGATTTCAGTAGACACCAGCATGAATTTCACATGCATGTTATGATATGCTTATAGCCCGCTTTTCCCTTCCATAGCACTAAAGATGTATTAGTGTCCAAATGTTCAGTCAGTTGAAGTTGAGTCGGATAATGATCAAGAGCCACCGAGGACATCACAACACTTGTCCGCCCTTTTTCTTGTTACCACTACAGTCCTCCTACCTTAGGACAAGGTGTACATTGCGAGATGGAGATATCAGAGATGGCACTGTAGGGATATTGGAGAATGTTGACCTTCAGACAGATCCTTGTGGATGGAGGATATAGCTATGTTAGCGAAGCCACTAGAGTACTTGGAGCACTTTAAGCACAAATGTGGGTTTGGACAGATGACTTGGGATGGACCATTTCTAGGAGATAGATGTGGATGAGGATGAGTAGCAATGAGGGCTTACTTCCACATGGGCACTTAGTGTATGTCCGTCCCAATGACACTATTGGCTACTCTTCACCAAACAGAGGCATTAACAACCGAGGATGAGTGATGCTACCTTTGAACACAGATTTAGACATTTGACCAGATTCTATTAGATCTACTAGTGCCCGATCAGTGCTTGCCACATGAGACCCAATCGACACTTATAAGAAGAGTCATCCCAGATTTCAAGAGTTTGTGTGAGCTCAGTATTGCTTCATTATCATACATGCCACCACCATCATGTAGACTACTTTGGATCAGACATGCATAGTTGAACATTATAAGCCGAGTTGTTAGTAGCCGTCTTTGGGGAGACACTTACACGAAGGTAGACATGGTAGTGACAATAATAGGTTCACTATATACATGATCAGGATCACACCTTCATCACTTGGATAGCACCACCATCGACCGAGCTGCATAACCATCGTTCAAGTTGCACAACTGTCATTCGAGTTGCATGACCATTTATCCAAATTGCACAACTGTCGTTCGAGTTGTACAACCTCCATCTGAGATGCACAACCATCATTCGTAATGTACAACCACTGTCCAAGTTACACAACCGTTATCCGTGATGAACTCCCATTGATTGAGAATGCACTATTGTCATTTGTGTATCACTCAACCACCGATCGAGTAGAGTTGTTAGAGTGGGAACCACGACCAAGTAGTAGTTGCCCACCCCACAAGAGGACAACTAGGAATTTCTTAGCATTGCCTGGTGACTGTATATTACAGTTTTCAAAACCAAATATGATTTCAAATTGAGGACATGGTATAATTACATTGGCATTAGCAAAACAAAGGAGAGTTAATAGTACTAGGATAGTTTTAATGTGATGGCACATGATCTATTTCACCAGCAATTTTGCATGTTATTTCCTTGATCTGATATACTTGGGTCAACTATTTATTGCAAGGTAGCATCATTAGACAATATGAGTGACAGTCTTCATAGATATATACTTGGATAGAGTCAAAGAACATGATAGTATGATCTCCACATAGGATGACCACAACTCTAAGATTGTTCAGTCAGCGTAATAGTACATTTGTGGTACATAGATCAAATGGTTAGAACATAATGAGACACGAAGTATAACCCCAGTCAGTGATTGGTCCAGCCAGCGAGAGGATTTCCACTCATCTTAGAGTCTTCGACATTAGATGGTGGGTTCAATGAGAGAATGTCCTTTACAAAGAGAGTGATCCCCTTTTGCTTCACCAACACAATTGGGTTCTTACCTTGAGCCGTAAGATTGAGGCTAGTCCTAGGAGTAGGTGGTACCCTTTAGGTACTAATTAGAACCTATAGTGTAGACAATCGGTTGGAGACTAGTCTTGCAATCATGACTTCACCCCCAGGTTGGGAGCGACGCAGTCAAGGGCTTCAGCCAGAACAAACTATGTTGATCGGATAGAGGGACACTAGTGTATTGTCATCTTGACTAATATCATTGCTTGAGAGTCTACCACAACAGAAGTAGTCATGTGAGTCAAGATTAGTACTACAAATTTGTATGGACGGCAAGCCTTACACTACTGAAGAGCAGATGAGACACATGTAAAAAATTAATGAGTCCCTGCACGTTTAGAAGTCCGTGACTAGTATGGTATCGACATACATATGCCTACTATTGGCTAGTTGGACTAGAGTACTTAGGAGCCGTCTCTTAAGCTCATCATCGATTAACTGTTCCATAGGTTGGCCACCTTTAGCAAAGTAAATCATGATAATTTTAGAATATATCCGTAGACTTACCGATCTTTTTGGCCACCTAGTATCATACACAAAGACTTCATCACCCTCGTCACTTGCACAATACCATAACATCACCATAGGCCATAGTGATGTACCTACCTAGTAAGATTTCCTTATCACAGTGCACTACCCCAGTACACCCAATGTTAGACCCACACATGAGGATGAGATATCTATTAGTTAGAGTCTTAGAGCAGTGTAACCAGACTTCCACGAGGGACCAATTCTCTTTACATGTGATCCATTAATGTAGACAAAGTTGAGTTTTCACCCTAGTTTTTTTTCACTCACTCCTTCAGATATACTAGTCATATCACTAGTTTACCCAATGGTTTGAGATGAGCAAACATTGACCAGTGCACATGCCACAAACTAGATTCTCATTTCTCAGTGCCACTCAGAGTATGCCTTCATATTCCTTGAGACAAGCTATGCATACACAAGTGTGCTCGCCACCAATCAGTCAAGAACATCCTTAGCAGTTAGTAGTTGTATAGAGTGTTCCAGAGCCATTGTACGTAGTAGAGTCATTGTGTAACACCCCACACCGGTTCACCAGTGAACCAACCCAGAAATGTCACTTGCGACCGAGCCGTTCGCTAATCTATTTGATTAGGTTAAGCCAACCCAGACCTACCCTCGGCATTTTAAGGCGAAGATGCAACATGCAAAGAATGGATGAGTTGGGTTCTAACATTTTCCTACACACATGCCATGACATGCAAACAAGTACATGAAGAAAACAAACAAACGAAAAGTTCAAAGATTTTGAAAAGGAAAGGACAAGACTCCCTAAAAGTGCTGTAGGGCCCACCCTGTCAACAAGAAACAATATATAGCAATAAAAATAAGAAACCCAATCCATAATAGGGCCAATTTATCCATGGCAATAATAAATATTTATTTCGATATAATTTCAAAACATGACATTTTTATTTTACTTTCATTCTAGTTTTGTTTCATAGGCTAAATACGGCCAATTTATATTTTCTTATTTATCACCAAGAAGTTTATCCTTCATACAACTTTTGATACAGACAAATGAAATGCAAAGCTTATTACTCCATAGCTTGAAGCCCAACATCTACCCTCAGCTACCCAAACAATTCCACATTCAATAAACAAAAAAAAAGTGAATAAAAATAGACGCCATAAACACCTCCCATCATGAACCATTTGCTGTAAGCAAATTGTGAAGCGCAGCTAATACAGTTCATCTTCCAAGGTAGGTTGCTACTTCCTCATATGAAATGTACCTTATTAGTTTTGGCACCTTCCCTAAGTCCGGGAAAATGCATATTCTTCTGTAAAGACTCAATAACTTAACGTTTACTTCGGGCAATTTCCCCATGAAAATAAGCATCATTTTTCCGCAACAAGGTAGGTTGAACTACTCGAAAACTTGAAATTCGATCTTGAATTTTCCAGGCATTGAAAACTTTTGAGGATCTGCAAGCACGCGACCTTGACAAGCCTTGCTGAGGAGGTGTTGAACCATCCGGACCAGGTGGTTGCGGTG